>CAXDIG010000043.1:0-34279 GCA_963989225.1 Dromius quadrimaculatus
AGATTTTCAGCAATATAACGCATTTCTGAAGCAAGATCTTGCTTCTGAGCAGATTTACAGAATCAAAAAATTTCTCAACGAAACTCAGAGAAAACGCTGATAACTCGCTGGAAACGCGAAATTTTATGCATTTGAGGACGGATTAATGCGTATTATGTTGTATTGGATAGATTTATGTGATTTGCGATACTTTGAAACCGCTGAGAATGTGGTAATTTTGACTTATTTCAAACTTCATATAACTGCAGATAGCGCTCTGAAAACACGAGATATGATGTTTTTGTTGATGGATTCATACATATTATGAGTTCCTGAATAGGACTATGAAGTTTCTGATTGTGAAAAATCTGCCCGGAAAAGCGTGATTTCGACTTATTCCAAAGTTTGTAAAACTGCGAATAGCACTCTAAAAACACGAAATATGATGTATTTCGTGCTAGATTCTGCATATAACGCATTTCTGAAGCAAAATCTTGCTTCTGAGCAGATTTACAGAATCAAAAATTTCTTAACAAAACTCAGAGAAAACGCTGATAACTCGCTGGAAACGCGAAATTTTGTGCATATGGGGACGGATTTATGCGTATTATGTTGTATTGGATAGATTTATGTGATTTGCGATACTTTGAAACCGCTGAGAAGTGGTAATTTTGACTTATTTCAAACTTCATATAACTGCAGATAGCGCTCTGAAAACACGAGATATGATGTTTTTGTTGATGGATTCATACATATTATGAGTTCCTGAATAGGAATATGAACTTTTTGATTGTGAAAATCTGCCCGGAAAAGCGTGATTTCGACTTATTCCAAAGTTTGTAAAACTGCGAATAGCACTCTAAAAACACGAAATATGATGTATTTGGTACTAGATTCTGCCATATAACGCATTTCTGAAGCAAAATCTTGCTTCTGAGCAGATTTACAGAATCAAAAATTTCTAAACGAAACTCAGAGAAAACGCTGATAACTCGCTGGAAACGCGAAATTTTGTGCATTCGAGGACGGATTTCATGCGTATTATGTTGTATTGGATAGATTTATGTGATTTGCGATACTTTGAAACCGCTGAGAATGTGGTAATTTTGACTTATTTCAAACTTCATATAACTGCAGATAGCGCTCTGAAAACACGAGATATGATGTTTTTGTTGATGGATTCATACATATTATGAGTTCCTGAATAGGAATATGAATTTTTTGATAGTGAAAATCTGCCCGGAAAAGCGTGATTTCGACTTATTCCAAAGTTTGTAAAACTGCGAATAGCACTCTAAAAACACGGAATATGATGTATTTGGTGCTAGATTTCTGCCATATAACGCATTTCTGAAGCAAGATCTTGCTTCTGAGCAGATTTACAGAATCAAAAATTTCTCAACGAAACTCAGAGAAAACGCTGATAACTCGCTGGAATCGCGAAACTTTGTGCATTTGAGGACGGATTCATGCGTATTATGTTGTATTGGATAGATTTATGTGATTTGCGATACTTTGAAACCGCTGAGAATGTGGTAATTTTGACTTATTTCAAACTTCATATAACTGCAGATAGCGCTCTGAAAACACGAGATATGATGTTTTTGTTGATGGATTCATACATATTATGAGTTCCTCAATAGGAATATGAACTTTCTGATTGTGAAAATCTGCCCGGAAAAGCGTGATTTCGACTTATTCCAAAGTTTGTAAAACTGCGAATAGCACTCTAAAAACACGAAATATGATGTACTTGGTGCTAGATTCTGCCATATAACGCATTTCTGAAGCAAAATCTTGCTTCTGAGCAGATTTACAGAATCAAAAATTTCTTAACGAAACTCAGAGAAAACGCTGATAACTCGCTGGAAACGCGAAATTTTGTGCATTTGGGGACGGATTCATGCGTATTATGTTGTATTGGATAGATTTATGTGATTTGCGATACTTTGAAACCGCTGAGAATGTGGTAATTTTGACTTATTTCAAACTTCATATAACTGCAGATTAGCGCTCTGAAAACACGAGATATGATGTTTTTGTTGATGGATTCATACATATAATGAGTTCCTGAATAGGAATATGAACTTTTTGATTGTGAAAATCTGCCCGGAAAAGCGTGATTTCGACTTATTCCAAAGTTTGTAATACTGCGAATAGCACTCTAAAAAACACGATATATGATGTATTTGGTGCTAGATTCTGCCATATAACGCATTTCTGAAGCAAAATCTTGCTTCTGAGCAGATTTACAGAATCAAAAATTTCTCAACGAAACTCAGAGAAAACGCTGATAACTCGCTGGAAACGCGAAATTTTGTGCATTTGAGGACGGATTCATGCGTATTATGTTGTATTGGATAGATTTATGTGATTGCGATACTTTGAAACCGCTGAGAATGTGGTAATTCTGACTTATTTCAAACTTCATATAACTGCAGATAGCGCTCTGAAAACACGAGATATGATGTTTTTGTTGATGGATTCATACATATTATGAGTTCCTGAATAGGAATATGAACTTTCTGATCATGAAAATCGGCCCGGAAAAGCGTGATTTCGACTTATTCCAAAGTTTGTAAAACTGCGAATAGCACTCTAAAAACACGAAATATGATGTATTTGGTGCTAGATTCTGCCATATAACGCATTTCTGAAGCAAAATCTTGCTTCTGAGCAGATTTACAGAATCAAAAATTTCTCAAACGAAACTCAGAGAAAACGCTGATAACTCGCTGGAAACGCGAAATTTTGTGCATTTGAGGACGGATTCATGCGTATTATGTTGTATTGGATAGATTTATGTGATTTGCGATACTTTGAAACCGCTGAGAATGTGGTAATTTTGACTTATTTCAAAACTTCATATAACTGCAGATAGCGCTCTGAAAACACGAGATATGATGTTTTTGTTGATGGATTCATACATATTATGAGTTTCTGAATAGGAATATGAACTTTTTGATTGTGAAAATCTGCCCGGAAAAGCGTGATTTCGACTTATTCCAAAGTTTGTAAAACTGCGAATAGCACTCTAAAAAACACGAAATATGATGTATTTGGTGCTAGATTCCTGCCATATAACGCATTTCTGAAGCAAGATCTTGCTTCTGAGCAGATTTACAGAATCAAAAATTTCTCAACGAAACTCAGAGAAAACGCTGATAACTCGCTGGAAACGCGAAATTTTGTGCATTTGAGAACGGATTCATGCGTATTATGTTGTATTGGATAGATTTAAGTGATTTGCGATACTTTGAAACCGCTGAGAATGTGGTAATTTTGACTTATTTCAAACTTCATATAACTGCAGATAGCGCTCTGAAAACACGAGATATGATGTTTTTGTTGATGGATTCATACATATTATGAGTTCCTGAATAGGAATATGAACTTTTTGATTGTGAAAATCTGCCCGAAAAAGCGTGATTTCGACTTATTCCAAAGTTTGTAAAGCTGCGAATAGCACTCTAAAAACACGAAATATGATGTATTTGGTGCTAGATTCTGCCATATAACGCATTTCTGAAGCAAAATCTTGCTTCTGAGCAGATTTACAGAATCAAAAATTTCTCAACGAAACTCAGAGAAAACGCTGATAACTCGCTGGAAACGCGAAATTTTGTGCATTTGAGGACGGATTTCATGCGTATTATGTTGTATTGGATAGATTTATGTGATTTGCGATACTTTGAAATCGCTGAGAATGTGGTAATTTTGACTTATTTCAAACTTCATATAACTGCAGATAGCGCTCTGAAAACACGAGATATGATGTTTTTGTTGATGGATTCATACATATTATGAGTTCCTGAATAGGAATATGAACTTTTTGATTGTGAAAATCTGCCCGGAATAGCGTGATTTCGACTTATTCCAAAGTTTGTAAAACTGCGAATAGCACTCTAAAAACACGAAATATGATGTATTTGGTGCTAGATTCTGCCATATAACGCATTTCTGAAGCAAAATCTTGCTTCTGAGCAGATTTACAGAATCAAAAATTTCTCAACGAAACTCAGAGAAAACGCTGATAACTCGCTGGAAACGCGAAATTTTGTGCATTTGAGGACGGATTCATGCGTATTATGTTGTATTGGATAGATTTATGTGATTTGCGATACTTTGAAACCGCTGAGAATGTGGTAATTTTGACTTATTTCAAACTTCATATAACTGCAGATAGCGCTCTGAAACACGAGATATGATGTTTTTGTTGATGGATTCATACATATTATGTGTTCCTGAATAGGAATATGAACTTTTTGATTGTGAAAAATCTGCCCGGAAAAGCGTGATTTCGACTTATTCCAAAGTTTGTAAAACTGCGAATAGCACTCTAAAAACACGAAATATGATGTATTTGGTGCTAGATTCTGCCATGTAACGCATTTCTGAAGCAAGATCTTGCTTCTGAGCATTTCTGAAGCAAGATCTTGCTTCTGAGCAGATTTACAGAATCAAAAATTTCTCAACGAAACTCAGAGAAAACGCTGATAACTCGCTGGAAACGCGAAATTTTGTGCATTTGAGGACGGATTCATGCGTATTATGTTGTATTGGATAGATTTATGTGATTTGCGATACTTTGAAACCGCTGAGAATGTGGTAATTTTGACTTATTTCAAACTTCATATAACTGCAGATAGCGCTCTGAAAACACGAGATATGATGTTTTTGTTGATGGATTCATACATATTATGAGTTCCTGAATAGGAATATGAACTTTCTGATTGTGAAAATCGGCCCGGAAAAGCGTGATTTCGACTTATTCCAAAGTTTGTAAAACTGCGAATTAGCACTCTAAAAACACGAAATATGATGTATTTGGTGCTAGATTCTGCCATATAACGCATTTCTGAAGCAAAATCTTGCTTCTGAGCAGATTTACAGAATCAAAAATTTCTCAACGAAACTCAGAGAAAACGCTGATAACTCGCTGGAAACGCGAAATTTTGTGCATTTGAGGACGGATTCATGCGTATTATGTTGTATTGGATAGATTTATGTGATTTGCGATACTTTGAAACCGCTGAGAATGTGGTAATTTTGACTTATTTCAAACTTCATATAACTGCAGATAGCGCTCTGAAAACACGAGATATGATGTTTTTGTTGATGGATTCAAACATATTATGAGTTCCTGAATAGGAATATGAACTTTTTGATTGTGAAAAATCTGCCCGGAAAAGCGTGATTTCGACTTATTCCAAAGTTTGTAAAACTGCGAATAGCACTCTAAAAACACGAAATATGATGTATTTGGTGCTTGATTCTGCCATATAACGCATTTCTGAAGCAAGATCTTGCTTCTGAGCAGATTTACAGAATCAAAAATTTCTCAACGAAACTCAGAGAAAACGCTGATAACTCGCTGGAAACGCGAAATTTTGTGCATTTGAGGACGGATTCATGCGTATTATGTTGTATTGGATAGATTTATGTGATTTGCGATACTTTGAAACCGCTGAGAATGTGGTAATTTTGACTTATTTCAAACTTCATATAACTGCAGATAGCGCTCTGAAAACACGAGATATGATGTTTTTGTTGATGGATTCATACATATTATGAGTTCCTGGATAGGAATATGTACTTTCTGATTGTGAAAATCTGCCCGGAAAAGCGTGATTTCGACTTATTCCAAAGTTTGTAAAACTGCGAATAGCACTCTAAAAACACGAAATATGATGTATTTGGTGCTAGATTCTGCCATATAACGCATTTCTGGAGCAAAATCTTGCTTCTGAGGCAGATTTACAGAATCAAAAATTTCTTAACGAAACTCAGAGAAAACGCTGATAACCCGCTGGAAACGCGAAATTTTGTGCATTTGGGGACGGTTTCATGCGTATTATGTTGTATTGGATAGATTTATGTGATTTGTGATACTTTGAAACCGCTGAGAATGTGGTAATTTTGACTTATTTCAAACTTCATATAACTGCAGATAGCGCTCTGAAAACACGAGATATGATGTTTTTGTTGATGGATTCATACATATTATGAGTTCCCGAATAGGAATATGAACTTTTTGATTGTGAAAATCTGCCGGAAAAGCGTGATTTCGACTTATTCCAAAGTTTGTAAAACTGCGAATAGCACTCTAAAAACACGGAATATGATGTATTTGGTGCTAGATTCTGCCATATAACGCATTTCTGAAGCAAAATCTTGCTTCTGAGCAGATTTACAGAATCAAAAATTTCTCAACGAAACTCAGAGAAAACGCTGATAACTCGCTGGAAACGCGAAATTTTGTGCATTTGAGGACGGATTCATGCGTATTATGTTGTATTGGATAGATTTATGTGATTTGCGATACTTTGAAACCGCTGAGAATGTGGTAATTTTGACTCATTTCAAACTTCATATAACTGCAGATAGCGCTCTGAAAACACGAGATATGATGTTTTTGTTGATGGAGTCATATATATTATGAGTTCCTGAATAGGAATATGAACTTTTTGATTGTGAAAATCTGCCCGGAAAAGCGTGATTTCGACCTATTCCAAAGTTTGTAAAACTGCGAATAGCACTCTAAAAACACGAAATATGATGTATTTGGTGCTAGATTCTGCCATATAACGCATTCCTGAAGCAAGATCTTGCTTCTGAGCAGATTTACAGAATCAAAAATTTCTCAACGAAACTCAGAGAAAACGCTGATAACTTGCTGGAAACGCGAAATTTTGTGCATTTGGGGACGGATTCATGCGTATTATGTTGTATTGGATAGATCTATGTGATTTGCGATACTTTGAAACCGCTGAGAATGTGGTAATTTTGACTTATTTCAAACTTCATATAACTGCAGATAGCGCTCTGAAAACACGAGATATGATGTTTTTGTTGATGGATTCATACATATTATGAGTTCCTGAATAGGAATATGAACTTTTTGATTGTGAAAATCTGCCCGGAAAAGCGTGATTTCGACTTATTCCAAAGTTTGTAAAAACTGCGAATAGCACTCTAAAAACACGAAATATGATGTATTTGGTGCTAGATTCTGCCATATAACGCATTTCTGAAGCAAAATCTTGCTTCTGAGCAGATTTACAGAATCAAAAATTTCTCAACGAAACTCAGAGAAAACGCTGATAACTCGCTGGAAACGCGAAATTTTGTGCATTCGAGGACGGATTCATGCGTATTATGTTGTATTGGATAGATTTATGTGATTTGCGATACTTTGAAAACGCTGAGAATGTGGTAATTTTGACTTATTTCAAACTTCATATAACTGCAGATAGCGCTCTGAAAACACGAGATATGATGTTTTTGTTGATGGATTCATACATATTATGAGTTCCTGAATAGAAATATGAACTTTTTGATTGTGAAAATCTGCCGAAAAGCGTGATTTCGACTTATTCCAAAGTTTGTAAAACTGCGAATAGCACTCTAAAAACACGAAATATGATGTATTTGGTGGTAGATTCTGCCATATAACGCATTTCTGAAGCAAAATCTTGCTTCTGAGCAGATTTACAGAATCAAAAATTTCTCAACGAAACTCAGAGAAAACGCTGATAACTCGCTGGAAACGCGAAATTTGTGCATTTGAGGACGGATTCATGCGTATTATGTTGTATTGGATAGATTTATGTGATTTGCGATACTTTGAAACCGCTGAGAATGTGGTAATTTTGACTTATTTCAAACTTCATATAACTGCAGATAGCGCTCTGAAAACACGAGATATGATGTTTTTTGTTGATGGATTCATACATATTATGTGTTCCTGAATAGGAATATTAACTTTTTGATTGTGAAAATCTGCCCGGAAAAGCGTGATTTCGACTTATTCCAAAGTTTGTAAAACTGCGAATAGCACTCTAAAAACACGAAATATGATGTATTTGGTGCTAGATTCTGCCATATAACGCATTTCTGAAGCAAGATCTTGCTTCTGAGCAGATTTACAGAATCAAAAATTTCTCAACGAAACTCAGAGAGAAACGCTGATAACTCGCTGGAAACGCGAAATTTTGTGCATTTGAGGACGGATTCATGCGTATTATGTTGTATTGGATAGATTTATGTGATTTGCGATACTTTGAAACCGCTGAGAATGTGGTAATTTTGACTTATTTCAAACTTCATATAACTGCAGATAGCGCTCTGAAAACACGAGATATGATGTTTTTGTTGATGGATTCATACATACTATGAGTTCCTGAATAGGAATATGAACTTTCTGATTGTGAAAATCGGCCCGGAAAAGCGTGATTTCGACTTATTCCAAAGTTTGTAAAACTGCGAATAGCACTCTAAAAACACGAAATATGATGTATTTGGTGCTAGATTCTGCCATATAACGCATTTCTAAAGCAAAATCTTGCTTCTGAGCAGATTTACAGAATCAAAAATTTCTCAACGAAACTCAGAGAAAACGCTGATAACTCGCTGGAAACGCAAAATTTTGTGCATTTGAGACGGATTCATGCGTATTATGTTGTATTGGATAGATTTATGTGATTTGCGATACTTTGAAACCGCTGAGAATGTGGTAATTTTGACTTATTTCAAACTTCATATAACTGCAGATAGCGCTCTGAAACACAAGATATGATGTTTTTGTTGATGGATTCAAACATATTATGAGTTCCTGAATAGGAATATGAGATTTTTGATTGTGAAAATCTGCCCGGAAAAGCGTGATTTCGACTTATTCCAAAGTTTGTAAAACTGCGAATAGCACTCTAAAAACACGAAATATGATGTATTTGGTGCTTGATTCTGCCATATAACGCATTTCTGAAGCAAGATCTTGCTTCTGAGCAGATTTACAGAATCAAAAATTTCTCAACGAAACTCAGAGAAAACGCTGATAACTCGCTGGAAACGCGAAATTTTGTGCATTTGAGGACGGATTCATGCGTATTATGTTGTATTGGATAGATTTATGTGATTTGCGATACTTTGAAACCGCTGAGAATGTGGTAATTTTGACTTATTTCAAACTTTATATAACTGCAGATAGCGCTCTGAAAACACGAGATATGATGTTTTAGTTGATGGATTCATACATATTATGAGTTCCTGAATAGGAATATGTACTTTCTGATTGTGAAAATCTGCCGGAAAAGCGTGATTTCGACTTATTCCAAAGTTTGTAAAACTGCGAATAGCACTCTAAAAACACGAAATATGATGTATTTGGTGCTAGATTCTGCCATATAACGCATTTCTGGAGCAAAATCTTGCTTCTGAGCAGATTTACAGAATCAAAAATTTCTTAACGAAACTCAGAGAAAACGCTGATAACCCGCTGGAAACGCGAAATTTTGTGCATTTGGGGACGGATTCATGCGTATTATGTTGTATTGGATAGATTTATGTGATTTGTGATACTTTGAAACCGCTGAGAATGTGGTAATTTTGACTTATTTTAAACTTCATATAACTGCAGATAGCGCTCTGAAAACACGAGATATGATGTTTTTGTTGATGGATTCATATATATTATGAGTTCCTGAATAGGAATATGAACTTTTTGATTGTGAAAATCTGCCCGGAAAAGCGTGATTTCGACTTATTCCAAAGTTTGTAAAACTGCGAATAGCACTCTAAAAACACGAAATATGATGTATTTGGTGCTAGATTCTGCCATATAACGCATTTCTGAAGCAAAATCTTGCTTCTGAGCAGATTTACAGAATCAAAAATTACTCAACGAAACTCAGAGAAAACGCTGATAACTCGCTGGAAACGCGAAATTTTGTGCATTTGAGGACGGATTCATGCGTATTATGTTGTATTGGATAGATTTATGTGATTTGCGATACTTTGAAACCGCTGAGAATGTGGTAATTTTGACTTATTTCAAACTTCATATAACTGCAGATAGCGCTCTGAAAACACGAGATATGATGTTTTTGTTGATGGAGTCATACATATTATGAGTTCCTGAATAGGAATATGAACTTTTGATTGTGAAAATCTGTCCGGAAAAGCGTGATTTCGACTTATTCCAAAGTTCGTGAAACTGCGAATAGCACTCTAAAAACACGAAATATGATGTATTTGGTGCTAGATTCTGCCATATAACGCATTTCTGAAGCAAAATCTTGCTTCTGAGCAGATTTACAGAATCAAAAATTTCTTAACGAAACTCAGAGAAAACGCTGATAACTCGCTGGAAACGCGAAATTTTGTGCATTTGGGGACGGATTCATGCGTATTATGTTGTATTGGATAGATTTATGTGATTTGCGATACTTTGAAACCGCTGAGAGTGTGGTAATTTTGACTTATTTCAAACTTCATATAACTGCAGATAGCGCTCTGAAAACACGAGATATGATGTTTTTTGTTGATGGATTCATACATATTATGAGTTCCTGAATAGGAATATGAACTTTTTGATTGTGAAAATCTGCCCGGAAAAGCGTGATTTCGACTTATTCCAGAGTTTGTAAAACTGCGAATAGCACTCTAAAAACACGAAATATGATGTATTTGGTGCTAGATTCTGCCATATAACGCATTTCTGAAGCAAAATCTTGCTTCTGAGCAGATTTACAGAATCAAAAATTTCTCAACGAAACTCAGAGAAAACGCTGATAACTCGCTGGAAACGCGAAATTTTGTGCATTTGAGGGACGGATTCATGAGTATGTATGTTGTATTGGATAGATTTATGTGATTTGCGATACTTTGAAACCGCTGAGAATGTGGTAATTTTGACTTATTTCAAACTTCATATAACTGCAGATAGCGCTCTGAAAACACGAGATATGATGTTTTTGTTGATGGATTCATACATATTATGAGTTTTTTGAATGGGAATATGAACTTTTTGATTGTGAAAATCTGCCCGGAAAAGCGTGATTTCGACTTATTCCAAAGTTTGTAGAACTGCGAATAGCACTCTAAAAACACGAAATATGATGTATTTGGTGCTAGATTCTGCCATATAACGCATTTCTGAAGCAAGATCTTGCTTCTGAGCAGATTTACAGAATCAAAAATTTCTCAACGAAACTCAGAGAAAACGCTGAAAACTCGCTGGAAACGCGAAATTTTGTGCATTTGAGGACGGATTCATGCGTATTATGTTGTATTGGATAGATTTATGTGATTTGCGATACTTTGAAACCGCTGAGAATGTGGTAATTTTGACTTATTTCAAACTTCATATAACTGCAGATAGCGCTCTGAAAACACGAGATATGATGTTTTTGTTGATGGATTCATACATATTATGAGTTCCTGAATAGGAATATGAACTTTCTGATTGTGAAAATCGGCCCGGAAAAGCGTGATTTCGACTTATTCCAAAGTTTGTAAAACTGCGAATAGCACTCTAAAAACACGAAATATGATGTATTTGGTGCTAGATTCTGCCATATAACGCATTTCTGAACCAAATCTTGCTTCTGAGCAGATTTACAGAATCAAAAATTTCTCAACGAAACTCAGAGAAAACGCTGATAACTCGCTGGAAACGCGAAATTTTGTGCATTTGAGGACGGATTCATGCGTATTATGTTGTATTGGATAGATTTATGTGATTTGCGATACTTTGAAACCGCTGAGAATGTGGTAATTTTGACTTATTTCAAACTTCATATAACTGCAGATAGCGCTCTGAAAACACGAGATATGATGTTTTTGTTGATGGATTCATACATATTATGAGTTCCTGAATAGGAATATGAACTTTTTGATTGTGAAAATCTGCCCGGAAAAGCGTGATTTCGACTTATTCCAGAGTTTGTAAAACTGCGAATAGCACTCTAAAAACACGAAATATGATGTATTTGGTGCTAGATTCTGCCATATAACGCATTTCTGAAGCAAAATCTTGCTTCTGAGCAGATTTACAGAATCAAAAATTTCTCAACGAAACCCAGAGAAAACGCTGATAACTCGCTGGAAAACGCGAAATTTTGTGCATTTGAGGACGGATTTATGCGTATTATGTTGTATTGGATAGATTTATGTGATTTGCGATACTTTGAAACCGCTGAGAATGTGGTAATTTTGACTTATTTCAAACTTCATATAACTGCAGATAGCGCTCTGAAAACACGAGATATGATGTTTTTGTTGATGGATTCATACATATTATGAGTTCCTGAATAGGAATATGAACTTTCTGATTGTGAAAATCGGCCCGGAAAAGCGTGATTTCGACTTATTCCAAAGTTTGTAAAACTGCGAATAGCACTCTAAAAACACGAAATATGATGTATTTGGTGCTAGATTCTGCCATATAACGCATTTCTGAAGCAAAATCTTGCTTCTGAGCAGATTTACAGAATCAAAAATTTCTCAACGAAACTCAGAGAAAACGCTGATAACTCGCTGGAAACGCGAAATTTTGTGCATTTTGAGGACGGATTCATGCGTATTATGTTGTATTGGATAGATTTATGTGATTTGCGATACTTTGAAACCGCTGAGAATGTGGTAATTTTGACTTATTTCAAACTTCATATAACTGCAGATAGCGCTCTGAAAACACGAGATATGATGTTTTTGTTGATGGATTCATACATATTATGAGTTCCTGAATAGGAATATGAACTTTTTGATTGTGAAAATCTGCCCGGAAAAGCGTGATTTCGACTTATTCCAAAGTTTGTAAAACTGCGAATAGCACTCTAAAAACACGAAATATGATGTATTTGGTGCTAGATTCTGCCATATAACGCATTTCTGAAGCAAGATCTTGCTTCTGAGCAGATTTACAGAATCAAAAATTTCTCAACGAAACTCAGAGAAAACGCTGATAACTCGCTGGAAACGCGAAATTTTGTGCATTTGAGGACGGATTCATGCGTATTATGTTGTATTGGATAGATTTATGTGATTTGCGATACTTTGAAACCGCTGAGAATGTGGTAATTTTGACTTATTTCAAACTTCATATAACTGCAGATAGCGCTCTGAAAACACGAGATATGATGTTTTGTTGATGGATTCATACATATTATGAGTTCCTGAATAGGAATATGAACTTTTTGATTGTGAAAATCTGCCCGGAAAAGCGTGATTTCGACTTATTCCAAAGTTTGTAAAACTGCGAATAGCACTCTAAAAACACGAAATATGATGTATTTGGTGCTAGATTCTGCCATATAACGCATTTCTGAAGCAAAATCTTGCTTCTGAGCAGATTTACAGAATCAAAAATTTCTCAACGAAACTCAGAGAAAACGCTGATAACTCGCTGGAAACGCGAAATTTTGTGCATTTGAGGACGGATCCATGCGTATTTTGTTGTTTCGGATAGATTTATGTGATTTGCGATACTTTGAAACCGCTGAGAATGTGGTAATTTTGACTTATTTCAAACTTCATATAACTGCAGATAGCGCTCTGAAAACACGAGATATGATGTTTTTGTTGATGGATTCATACATATTATGAGTTCCTGAATAGGAATATGAACTTTTTGATTGTGAAAATCTGCCCGGAAAAGCGTGATTTCGACTTATTCCAAAGTTTGTAAAACTGCGAATAGCACTCTAAAAACACGAAATATGATGTATTTGGTGCTAGATTCTGCCATATAACGCATTTCTGAAGCAAAATCTTGCTTCTGAGCAGATTTACAGAATCAAAAATTTCTCAACGAAACTCAGAGAAAACGCTGATAACTCGCTGGAAACGCGAAATTTTGTGCATTTGAGGACGGATTCATGCGTATTATGTTGTATTGGATAGATTTATGTGATTTGCGATACTTTGAAACCGCTGAGAATGTGGTAATTTTGACTTATTTCAAAATTCATATAACTGCAGATAGCGCTCTGAAAACACGAGATATGATGTTTTTGTTGATGGATTCATACATATTATGTGTTCCTGAATAGGAATATGAACTTTTTGATTGTGAAAATCTGCCCGGAAAAGCGTGATTTCGACTTATTCCAAAGTTTGTAAAACTGCGAATAGCACTCTAAAAACACGAAATATGATGTATTTGGTGCTAGATTCTGCCATATAACGCATTTCTGAAGCAAAATCTTGCTTCTGAGCAGATTTACAGAATCAAAAATTCCTTAACGAAACTCAGAGAAAACGCTGATAACTCGCTGGCAACGCGAAATTTTGTGCATTTGGGGACGGATTCATGCGTATTATGTTGTATTGGATAGATTTATGTGATTTGCGATACTTTGAAACCGCTGAGAATGTGGTAATTTTGACTTATTTCAAACTTCATATAACTGCAGATAGCGCTCTGAAAACACGAGATATGATGTTTTTGTTGATGGATTCATACATATTATGAGTTCCTGAATAGGAATATGAACTTTTTGATTGTGAAAATCTGCCCGGAAAAGCGTGATTTCGACTTATTCCAAAGTTTGTAAAACTGCGAATAGCACTCTAAAAACACGAAATATGATGTATTTGGTGCTAGATTCTGCCATATAACGCATTTCTGAAGCAAAATCTTGCTTCTGAGCAGATTTACAGAATCAAAAATTTCTCAACGAAACTCAGAGAAAACGCTGATAACTCGCTGGTAACGCGAAATTTTGTGCATTTGAGGACGGATTCATGCGTATTATGTTGTATTGGATAGATTTATGTGATTTGCGATACTTTGAAACCGCTGAGAATGTGGTAATTTTGACTTATTTCAAACTTCATATAACTGCAGATAGCGCTCTGAAAACACGAGATATGATGTTTTTGTTGATGGATTCATACATATTATGAGTTTTTGAATAGGAATATGAACTTTTTGATTGTGAAAATCTGCCCGGAAAAGCGTGATTTCGACTTATTCCAAAGTTTGTAAAACTGCGAATAGCACTCTAAAAACACGAAATATGATGTATTTGGTGCTAGACTCTGCATATAACGCATTTCTGAAGCAAAATCTTGCTTCTGAGCAGATTTACAGAATCAAAAATTTCTTAACGAAACTCAGAGAAAACGCTGATAACTCGCTGGAAACGCGAAATTTTGTGCATTTGGGGACGGATTCATGCGTATTATGTTGTATTGGATAGATTTATGTGATTTGCGATACTTTGAAACCGCTGAGAATGTGGTAATTTTGACTTATTTCAAACTTCATATAACTGCAGATAGCGCTCTGAAAACACGAGATATGATGATTTTGTTGATGGATTCATACATATTATGAGTTCCTGAATAGGACTATGAACTTTTTGATTGTGAAAATCTGCCCGGAAAAGCGTGATTTCGACTTATTCCAAAGTTTGTAAAACTGCGAATAGCACTCTAAAAACACGAAATATGATGTATTTGGTGCTAGATTCTGCCATATAACGCATTTCTGAAGAAAAATCTTGCTTCTGAGCAGATTTACAGAATCAAAAATTTCTTAACGAAACTCAGAGAAAACGCTGATAACTCGCTGGAAACGCGAAATTTTATGCATTTGGGGACGGATTCATGCGTATTATGTTGTATTGGATAGATTTATGTGATTTGCGATACTTTGAAACCGCTGAGAATGTGGTAATTTTGACTTATTTTAAACCTCATATAACTGCAGATAGCGCTCTGAAAACACGAGATATGATGTTTTTGTTGATGGATTCATATATATTATGAGTTCCTGAATAGGAATATGAACTTTTTGATTGTGAAAATCTGCCCGGAAAAGCGTGATTTCGACTTATTCCAAAGTTTGTAAAACTGCGAATAGCACTCTAAAAACACGAAATATGATGTATTTGGTGCTAGATTCTGCCATATAACGCATTTCTGAAGCAAAATCTTGCTTCTGAGCAGATTTACAGAATCAAAAATTTTTCAACGAAACTCAGAGAAAACGCTGATAACTCGCTGGAAACGCGAAATTTTGTGCATTTGAGGACGGATTCATGCGTATTATGTTGTATTGGATAGATTCATGTTATTTGCGATACTTTGAAAAAGCTGAGAATGTGGTAATTTTGACTTATTTCAAACTTCATATAACTGCAGATAGCGCTCTGAAAACACGAGATATGATGTTTTTGTTGATGGATTCATACATATTATGAGTTCCTGAATAGGAATATGAACTTTTTGATTGTGAAAATCTGCCCGGAAAAGCGTGATTTCGACTTATTCCAAAGTTTGTAAAACTGCGAATAGCACTCTAAAAACACGAAATATGATGTATTTGGTGCTAGATTCTGCCACATAACGCATTTCTGAAGCAAAATCTTGCTTCTGAGCAGATTTACAGAATCAAAAATTTCTTAACGAAACTCAGAGAAAACGCTGATAACTCGCTGGAAACGCGAAATTTTGTGCATTTGGGGACGGATTCATGCGTATTATGTTGTATTGGATAGATTTATGTGATTTGCGATACTTTGAAACCGCTGAGAATGTGGTAATTTTGACTTATTTCAAACTTCATATAACTGCAGATAGCGCTCTGAAAACACGAGATATGATGTTTTTGTTGATGGATTCATACATATTATGAGTTCCTGAATAGGAATATGAACTTATTGATTGTGATAATCTGCCCGGAAAAGCATGATTTCGACTTATTCCAGAGTTTGTAAAACTGCGAATAGCACTCTAAAAACACGAAATATGATGTATTTGGTGCTAGATTCTGCCATATAACGCATTTCTGAAGCAAAATCTTGCTTCTGAGCAGATTTACAGAATCAAAAATTTCTTAACGAAACTCAGAGAAAACGCTGATAACTCGCTGGGAACGCGAAATTTTGTGCATTTGGGGACGGATTCATGCGTATTATGTTGTATTGGATAGATTTATGTGATTTGCGATACTTTGAAACCGCTGAGAATGTGGTAATTTTGACTTATTTCAAACTTCATATAACTGCAGATAGCGCTCTGAAAACACGAGATATGATGTTTTTGTTGATGGATTCATACATATTATGAGTTCCTGAATAGGAATATGAACTTTTTGATTGTGATAATCTGCCCGGAAAAGCATGATTTCGACTTATTCCAGAGTTTGTAAAACTGCGAATAGCACTCTAAAAACACGAAATATGATGTATTTGGTGCTAGATTCTGCCATATAACGCATTTCTGAAGCAAAATCTTGCTTCTGAGCAGATTTACAGAATCAAAAATTTCTCAACGAAACTCAGAGAAAACGCTGATAACTCGCTGGAAACGCGAAATTTTGTGCATTTGAGGACGGATCCATGCGTATTTTGTTGTTTCGGATAGATTTATGTGATTTGCGATACTTTGAAACCGCTGAGAATGTGGTAATTTTGACTTATTTCAAACTTCATATAACTGCAGATAGCGCTCTGAAAACACGAGATATGATGTTTTTGTTGATGGATTCATACATATTATGAGTTCCTGAATAGGAATATGAACATTTTGATTGTGAAAATTTGCCCGGAAAAGCGTGATTTCGACTTATTCCAAAGTTTGTAAAACTGCGAATAGCACTCTAAAAACACGAAATATGATGTATTTGGTGCTAGATTCTGCCATATAACGCATTTCTGAAGCAAGATCTTGCTTCTAAGCAGATTTACAGAATCAAAAATTTCTCAACGAAACTCAGAGAAAACGCTGATAACTCGCTGGAAACGCGAAATTTTGTGCATTTGAGGACGGATTCATGCGTATTATGTTGTATTGGATAGATTTATGTGATTTGCGATACTTTGAAACCGCTGAGAATGTGGTAATTTTGACTTATTTCAAACTTCATATAACTGCAGATAGCGCTCTGAAAACACGAGATATGATGTTTTTGTTGATGGATTCATACATATTATGAGTTCCTGAATAGGAATATGAACTTTTTGATTGTGAAAATCTGCCCGGAAAAGCGTGATTTCGACTTATTCCAAAGTTTGTAAAACTGCGAATAGCACTCTAAAAACACGAAATATGATGTATTTGGTGCTAGATTCTGCCATATAACGCATTTCTGAAGCAAGATCTTGCTTCTGAGCAGATTTACAGAATCAAAAATTTCTCAACGAAACTCAGAGAAAACGCTGATAACTCGCTGGAAACGCGAAATTTTGTGCATTTGAGGACGGATTCATGCGTATTATGTTGTATTGGATAGATTTATGTGATTTGCGATACTTTGGAACCGCTGAGAATGTGGTAATTTTGACTTATTTCAAACTTCATATAACTGCAGATAGCGCTCTGAAAACACGAGATATGATGTTTTTGTTGATGGATTCATACATATTATGAGTTCCTGAATAGGAATATGAACTTTTTGATTGTGAAAATCTGCCCGGAAAAGCGTGATTTCGACTTATTCCAAAGTTTGTAAAACTGCGAATAGCACTCTAAAAACACGAAATATGATGTATTTGGTGCTAGATTCTGCCATATAACGCATTTCTGAAGCAAAATCTTGCTTCTGAGCAGATTTACAGAATCAAAAATTTCTCAACGAAACTCAGAGAAAACGCTGATAACTCGCTGGAAACGCGAAATTTTGTGCATTTGAGGACGGATTCATGCGTATTATGTTGTATTGGATAGATTTATGTGATTTGCGATACTTTGAAACCGCTGAGAATGTGGTAATTTTGACCTATTTCAAACTTCATATAAGTGCAGATAGCGCTCTGAAAACACGAGATATGATGTTTTTGTTGATGGATTCATACATATTATGAGTTCCTGAATAGGAATATGAACTTTTTGATTGTGAAAATCTGCCCGGAAAAGCGTGATTTCGACTTATTCCAAAGTTTGTAAAACTGCGAATAGCACTCTAAAAACACGAAATATGATGTATTTAGTGCTAGATTCTGCCATATAACGCATTTCTGAAGCAAAATCTTGCTTCTGAGCAGATTTACAGAATCAAAAATTTCTCAACGAAACTCAGAGAAAACGCTGATAACTCGCTGGAAACGCGAAATTTTGTGCATTCGAGGACGGATTCATGCGTATTATGTTGTATTGGATAGATTTATGTGATTTGCGATACTTTGAAAACGCTGAGAATGTGGTAATTTTGACTTATTTCAAACTTCATATAACTGCAGATAGCGCTCTGAAAACACGAGATATGATGTTTTTGTTGATGGATTCATACATATTATGAGTTCCTGAATAGGAATATGAACTTTTTGATTGTGAAAATCTGCCCGGAAAAGCGTGATTTCGACTTATTCCAAAGTTTGTAAAACTGCGAATAGCACTCTAAAAACACGAAATATGATGTATTTTGTGCTAGATTCTGCCATATAACGCAGTTTCTGAAGCAAGATCTTGCTTCTGAGCAGATTTACAGAATCAAAAATTTCTCAACGAAACTCAGAGAAAACGCTGATAACTCGCTGGAAACGCGAAATTTTGTGCATTTGAGGACGGATTCATGCGTATTATGTTGTATTGGATAGATTTATGTGATTTGCGATACTTTGAAACCGCTGAGAATGTGGTAATTTTGACTTATTTCAAACTTCATATAACTGCAGATAGCGCTCTGAAAACACCAGATATGATGTTTTTGTTGATGGATTCATACATATTATGAGTTCCTGAATAGGAATATGAACTTTTTGATTGTGAAAATCTGCCCGGAAAAGCGTGATTTCGACTTATTCCAAAGTTTGTAAAACTGCGAATAGCACTCTAAAAACACGAAATATGATGTATTTGGTGCTAGATTCTGCCATATAACGCATTTCTGAAGCAAAATCTTGCTTCTGAGCAGATTTACAGAATCAAAAATTTCTCAACGAAACTCAGAGAAAACGCTGATAACTCGCTGGAAACGCGAAATTTTGTGCATTTGAGGACGGATTCATGCGTATTATGTTGTATTGGATAGATTTATGTGATTTGCGATACTTTGAAACCGCTGAGAATGTGGTAATTTTGACTTATTTCAAACTTCATATAAGTGCAGATAGCGCTCTGAAAACACGAGATATGATGTTTTTGTTGATGGATTCATACATATTATGAGTTCCTGAATAGGAATATGAAATTTTTGATTGTGAAAATCTGCCCGGAAAAGCGTGATTTCGACTTATTCCAAAGTTTGTAAAACTGCGAATAGCACTCTAAAAACACGAAATATGATGTATTTGGTGCTAGATTCTGCCATATAACGCATTTCTGAAGCAAAATCTTGCTTCTGAGCAGATTTACAGAATCAAAAATTTCTTAACGAAACTCAGAGAAAACGCTGATAACTCGCTGGAAACGCAAAATTTTGTGCATTTGGGGACGGATTCATGCGTATTATGTTGTATTGGATAGATTTATGTGATTTGCGATACTTTGAAACCGCTGAGAATGTGGTAATTTTGACTTATTTCAAACTTCATATAACTGCAGATAGCGCTCTGAAAACACGAGATATGATGTTTTTGTTGATGGATTCATACATATTATGAGTTCCTGAATAGGAATATGAACTTTTTGATTGTGAAAATCTGCCCGGAAAAGCGTGATTTCGACTTATTCCAAAGTTTGTAAAACTGCGAATAGCACTCTAAAAACACAAAATATGATGTATTTGGTGCTATATTCTGCCATATAACGCATTTCTGAAGCAAAATCTTGCTTCTGAGCAGATTTACAGAATCAAAAATTTCTCAACGAAACTCAGAGAAAACGCTGATAACTCGCTGGAAACGCGAAATTTTGTGCATTTAAGGACGGATTCATGCGTATTATGTTGTATTGGATAGATTTATGTGATTTGCGATACTTTGAAACCGCTGAGAATGTGGTAATTTTGACTTATTTCAAACTTCATATAACTGCAGATAGCGCTCTGAAAACACGAGATATGATGTTTTTGTTAATGGATTCATACATATTATGAGTTCCTGAATAGGAATATGAACTTTTTGATTGTGAAAATCTGCCCGGAAAAGCGTGATTTCGACTTATTCCAAAGTTTGTAAAACTGGGAATAGCACTCTAAAAACACGAAATATGATGTATTTGGTGCTAGATTCTGCCATATAACGCATTTCTGAAGCAAAATCTTGCTTCTGAGCAGATTTACAGAATCAAAAATTACTCAACGAAACTCAGAGAAAACGCTGATAACTCGCTGGAAACGCGAAATTTTGTGCATTTGAGGACGGATTCATGCGTATTATGTTGTATTGGATAGATTTATGTGATTTGCGATACTTTGAAACCGCTGAGAATGTGGTAATTTTGACTTATTTCAAACTTCATATAACTGCAGATAGCGCTCTGAAAACACGAGATATGATGTTTTTGTTGATGGATTCATACATATTATGAGTTCCTGAATAGGAATATGAACTTTTTGATTGTGAAAATCTGCCCGGAGAAGCGTGATTTCGACTTATTCCAAAGTTTGTAAAACTGCGAATAGCACTCTGAAAACACGAAATATGATGTATTTGGTGCTAGATTCTGCCATATAACGCATTTCTGAAGCAAGATCTTGCTTCTGAGCAGATTTACAGAATCAAAAATTTCTTAACGAAACTCAGAGAAAACGCTGATAACTCGCTGGGAACGCGAAATTTTGTGCATTTGGGGACGGATTCATGCGTATTATGTTGTATTGGATAGATTTATGTGATTTGCGATACTTTGAAACCGCTGAGAATGTGGTAATTTTGACTTATTTCAAACTTCATATAACTGCAGATAGCGCTCTGAAAACACGAGATATGATGTTTTTGTTGATGGATTCATACATATTATGAGTTCCTGAATAGGAATATGAACTTTTTGATTGTGATAATCTGCCCGGAAAAGCATGATTTCGACTTAATCCAGAGTTTGTAAAACTGCGAATAGCACTCTAAAAACACGAAATATGATGTATTTGGTGCTAGATTCTGCCATATAACGCATTTCTGAAGCAAAATCTTGCTTCTGAGCAGATTTACAGAATCAAAAATTTCTCAACGAAACTCAGAGAAAACGCTGATAACTCGCTGGAAACGCGAAATTTTGTGCATTTGAGGACGGATTCATGCGTATTATGTTGTATTGGATAGATTTATGTGATTTGCGATACTTTGAAACCGCTGAGAATGTGGTAATTTTGACTTATTTCAAACTTCATATAACTGCAGATAGCGCTCTGAAAACACGAGATATGATGTTTTTGTTGATGGATTCATACATATTATGAGTTCCTGAATAGGAATATGAACTTTTTGATTGTGAAAATTTGCCCGGAAAAGCGTGATTTCGACTTATTCCAAAGTTTGTAAAACTGCGAATAGCACTCTAAAAACACGAAATATGATGTATTTGGTGCTAGATTCTGCCATATAACGCATTTCTGAAGCAAGATCTTGCTTCTAAGCAGATTTACAGAATCAAAAATTTCTCAACGAAACTCAGAGAAAACGCTGATAACTCGCTGGAAACGCGAAATTTTGTGCATTTGAGGACGGATTCATGCGTATTATGTTGTATTGGATAGATTTATGTGATTTGCGATACTTTGAAAACCGCTGAGAATGTGGTAATTTTGACTTATTTCAAACTTCATATAACTGCAGATAGCGCTCTGAAAGCACGAGATATGATGTTTTTGTTGATGGATTCATACATATCATGAGTTCCTGAATAGGAATATGAACTTTTTGATTGTGAAAATCTGCCCGGAAAAGCGTGATTTCGACTTATTCCAAAGTTTGTAAAACTGCGAATAGCACTCTAAAAACACGAAATATGATGTATTTGGTGCTAGATTCTGCCATATAACGCATTTCTGAAGCAAAATCTTGCTTCTGAGCAGATTTACAGAATCAAAAATTTCTCAACGAAACTCAGAGAAAACGCTGATAACTCGCTGGAAACGCGAAATTTTGTGCATTCGAGGACGGATTCATGCGTTTTATGTTGTATTGGATAGATTTATGTGATTTGCGATACTTTGAAAACGCTGAGAATGTGGTAATTTTGACTTATTTCAAACTTCATATAACTGCAGATAGCGCTCTGAAAACACGAGATATGATGTTTTTGTTGATGGATTCATACATATTATGAGTTCCTGAATAGGAATATGAACTTTTTGATTGTGAAAATCTGCCCGGAAAAGCGTGATTTCGACTTATTCCAAAGTTTGTAAAACTGCGAATAGCACTCTAAAAACACGAAATATGATGTATTTGGTGCTAGATTCTGCCATATAACGCATTTCTGAAGCAAGATCTTGCTTCTGAGCAGATTTACAGAATCAAAAATTTCTCAACGAAACTCAGAGAAAACGCTGATAACTCGCTGGAAACGCGAAATTTTGTGCATTTGAGGACGGATTCATGCGTATTATGTTGTATTGGATAGATTTATGTGATTTGCGATACTTTGAAACCGCTGAGAATGTGGTAATTTTGACTTATTTCAAACTTCATATAACTGCAGATAGCGCTCTGAAAACACGAGATATGATGTTTTTGTTGATGGATTCATACATATTATGAGTTCCTGAATAGGAATATGAACTTTTTGATTGTGAAAATCTGCCCGGAAAAGCGTGATTTCGAATTATTCCAAAGTTTGTAAAACTGCGAATAGCACTCTAAAAACACGAAATATGATGTATTTGGTGCTAGATTCTGCCATATAACGCATTTCTGAAGCAAAATCTTGCTTCTGAGCAGATTTACAGAATCAAAAATTTCTCAACGAAACTCAGAGAAAACGCTGATAACTCGCTGGAAACGCGAAATTTTGTGCATTTGAGGACGGATTCATGCGTATTATGTTGTATTGGATAGATTTATGTGATTTGCGATACTTTGAAACCGCTGAGAATGTGGTAATTTTGACCTATTTCAAACTTCATATAAGTGCGGATAGCGCTCTGAAAACACGAGATATGATGTTTTTGTTGATGGATTCATACATATTATGAGTTCCTGAATAGGAATATGAACTTTTTGATTGTGAAAATCTGCCCGGAAAAGCGTGATTTCGACTTATTCCAAAGTTTGTAAAACTGCGAATAGCACTCTAAAAACACGAAATATGATGTATTTGGTGCTAGATTCTGCCATATAACGCATTTCTGAAGCAAAATCTTGCTTCTGAGCAGATTTACAGAATCAAAAATTTCTCAACGAAACTCAGAGAAAACGCTGATAACTCGCTGGGAAACGCGAAATTTTGTGCATTCGAGGACGGATTCATGCGTATTATGTTGTATTGGATAGATTTATGTGATTTGCGATACTTTGAAAACGCTGAGAATGTGGTAATTTTGACTTATTTCAAACTTCATATAACTGCAGATAGCGCTCTGAAAACACGAGATATGATGTTTTTGTTGATGGATTCATACATATTATGAGTTCCTGAATAGGAATATGAACTTTTTGATTGTGAAAATCTGCCCGGAAAAGCGTGATTTCGACTTATTCCAAAGTTTGTAAAACTGCGAATAGCACTCTAAAAACACGAAATATGATGTATTTGGTGCTAGATTCTGCCATATAACGCAGTTCTGAAGCATGATCTTGCTTCTGAGCAGATTTACAGAATCAAAAATTTCTCAACGAAACTCAGAGAAAACGCTGATAACTCGCTGGAAACGCGAAATTTTGTGCATTTGAGGACGGATTCATGCGTATTATGTTGTATTGGATAGATTTATGTGATTTGCGATACTTTGAAACCGCTGAGAATGTGGTAATTTTGGCTTATTTCAAACTTCATATAACTGCAGATAGCGCTCTGAAAACACCAGATATGATGTTTTTGTTGATGGATTCATACATATTATGAGTTCCTGAATAGGAATATGAACTTTTTGATTGTGAAAATCTGCCCGGAAAAGCGTGATTTCGACTTATTCCAAAGTTTGTAAAACTGCGAATAGCACTCTAAAAACACGAAATATGATGTATTTGGTGCTAGATTCTGCCATATAACGCATTTCTGAAGCAAAATCTTGCTTCTGAGCAGATTTACAGAATCAAAAATTTCTCAACGAAACTCAGAGAAAACGCTGATAACTCGCTGGGAAACGCGAAATTTTGTGCATTTGAGGACGGATTCATGCGTATTATGTTGTATTGGATAGATTTATGTGATTTGCGATACTTTGAAACCGCTGAGAATGTGGTAATTTTGACTTATTTCAAACTTCATATAACTGCAGATAGCGCTCTGAAAACACGAGATATGATGTTTTTGTTGATGGATTCATACATATTATGAGTTCCTGAATAGGAATATGAACTTTTTGATTGTGAAAATCTGCCCGGAAAAGCGTGATTTCGACTTATTCCAAAGTTTGTAAAACTGCGAATAGCACTCTAAAAACACGAAATATGATGTATTTGGTGCTAGATTCTGCCATATAACGCATTTCTGAAGCAAAATCTTGCTTCTGAGCAGATTTACAGAATCAAAAATTTCTTAACGAAACTCAGAGAAAACGCTGATAACTCGCTGGAAACGCAAAATTTTGTGCATTTGGGGACGGATTCATGCGTATTATGTTGTATTGGATAGATTTATGTGATTTGCGATACTTTGAAACCGCTGAGAATGTGGTAATTTTGACTTATTTCAAACTTCATATAACTGCAGATAGCGCTCTGAAAACACGAGATATGATGTTTTTGTTGATGGATTCATACATATTATGAGTTCCTGAATAGGAATATGAACTTTTTGATTGTGAAAATCTGCCCGGAAAAGCGTGATTTCGACTTATTCCAAAGTTTGTAAAACTGCGAATAGCACTCTAAAAACACGAAATATGATGTATTTGGTGCTAGATTCTGCCATATAACGCAATTCTGAAGCAAAATCTTGCTTCTGAGCAGATTTACAGAATCAAAAATTTCTCAACGAAACTCAGAGAAAACGCTGATAACTCGCTGGAAACGCGAAATTTTGTGCATTTAAGGACGGATTCATGCGTATTATGTTGTATTGGATAGATTTATGTGATTTGCGATACTTTGAAACCGCTGAGAATGTGGTAATTTTGACATTTCAAACTTCATATAACTGCAGATAGCGCTCTGAAAACACGAGATATGATGTTTTTGTTGATGGATTCATACATATTATGAGTTCCTGAATAGGAATATGAACTTTTTGATTGTGAAAATCTGCCCGGAAAAGCGTGATTTCGACTTATTCCAAAGTTTGTAAAACTGCGAATAGCACTCTAAAAACACGAAATATGATGTATTTGGTGCTAGATTCTGCCATATAACGCATTTCTGAAGCAAAATCTTGCTTCTGAGCAGATTTACAGAATCAAAAATTTCTCAACGAAACTCAGAGAAAACGCTGATAACTCGCTGGAAACGCGAAATTTTGTGCATTTGAGGACGGATTCATGCGTATTATGTTGTATTGGATAGATTTATGTGATTTGCGATACTTTGAAACCGCTGAGAATGTGGTAATTTTGACTTATTTCAAACTTCATATAACTGCAGATAGCGCTCTGAAAACACGAGATATGATGTTTTTGTTGATGGATTCATACATATTATGAGTTCCTGAATAGGAATATGAACTTTCTGATCGTGAAAATCTGCCCGGAAAAGCGTGATTTCGACTTATTCCAAAGTTTGTAAAACTGCGAACAGCACTCTAAAAACACGAAATATGATGTATTTGGTGCTAGATTCTGCCATATAACGCATTTCTGAAGCAAAATCTTGCTTCTGAGCAGATTTACAGAATCAAAAATTTCTCAACGAAACTCAGAGAAAACGCTGATAACTCGCTGGAAACGCGAAATTTTGTGCATTTGAGGACGGATTCATGCGTATTATGTTGTATTGGATAGATTTATGTGATTTGCGATACTTTGAAACCGCTGAGAATGTGGTAATTTTGACTTATTTCAAACCTCATATAACTGCAGATAGCGCTCTGAAAACACGAGATATGATGTTTTTGTTGATGGATTCATACATATTATGAGTTCCTGAATAGGAATATGAACTTTCTGATTGTGAAAATCTGCCCGGAAAAGCGTGATTTCGACTTATTCCAAAGTTTGTAAAACTGCGAATAGCACTCTAAAAACACAAAATATGATGTATTTGGTGCTAGATTCTGCCATATAACGCATTTCTGAAGCAAAATCTTGTTTCTGAGCAGATTTACAGAATCAAAAATTTCTTAACGAAACTCAGAGAAAACGCTGATAACTCGCTGGAAACGCGAAATTTTATGCATTTGGGGACGGATTCATGCGTATTATGTTGTATTGGATAGATTATTTAATTTGCGATACTTTGAAACCGCTGAGAATGTGGTAATTTTGCCTTATTTCAAACTTCATATAACTGCAGATAGCGCTCTGAAAACACGAGATATGATGTTTTTGTTGATGGATTCACACATATTATGAGTTCCTGAATAGGAATATGAACTTTTTGATTGTGAAAATCTGCCCGGAAAAGCGTGATTCCGACTTATTCCAAAGTTTGTAAAACTGCGAATAGCACTCTAAAAACACAAAATATGATGTATTTGGTGCTAGATTCTGCCATATAACGCATTTCTGAAGCAAGATCTTGCTTCTGAGCAGATTTACAGAATCAAAAATTTCTCAACGAAACTCAGAGAAAACGCTAATAACTCGCTGGAAACGCGAAATTTTGTGCATTTGGGGACGGATTCATGCGTATTATGTTGTATTGGATAGATTTATGTGATTTGTGATACTTTGAAACCGCTGAGAATGTGGTAATTTTGACTTATTTCAAACTTCATATAACTGCAGATAGCGCTCTGAAAACACGAGATATGATGTTTTTGTTGATGGATTCATACATATTATGAGTTCCTGAATAGGAATATGAACTTTCTGATTGTGAAAATCTGCCCGGTAAAACGTGATTTCGACTTATTCCAAAGTTTGTAAAACTGCGAATAGCACTCTATAAACACGAAATATGATGTATTTGGTGCTAGATTCTGCCATATAACGCATTTCTGAAGCAAAATCTTGCTTCTGAGCAGATTTACAGAATCAAAAATTTCTTAACGAAACTCAGAGAAAACGCTGATAACTCGCTGGAAACGCGAAATTTCATGCATTTGGGGACGGATTCATGCGTATTATGTTGTATTGGATAGATTTATGTGATTTGCGATACTTTGAAACCGCTGAGAATGTGGTAATTTTGACTTATTTCAAACTTCATATAACTGCAGATAGCGCTCTGAAAACACGAGATATGATGTTTTTGTTGATGGATTCATACATATTATGAGTTCCTGAATGGGAATATGAACTTTTTGATTGTGAAAATCTGCCCGGAAAAGCGTGATTTCGACTTATTCCAAAGTTTGTAAAACTGCGAATAGCACTCTAAAAACACGAAATATGATGTATTTGGTGCTAGATTCTGCCATATAACGCATTTCTGAAGCAAAATCTTGCCTTTGAGCAGATTTACAGAATCAAAAATTTCTTAACGAAACTCAGAGAAAACGCTGATAACTCGCTGGAAACGCGAAATTTTATGCATTTGGGGACGGATTCATGCGTATTATGTTGTATTGGATAGATTTATGTGATTTGCGATACTTTGAAACCGCTGAGAATGTGGTAATTTTGACTTATTTCAAACTTCATATAACTGCAGATAGCGCTCTGAAAACACGAGATATGATGTTTTTGTTGATGGATTCATACATATTATGAGTTCCTGAATAGGAATATGAACTTTTTGATTGTGAAAATCAGCCCGGAAAAGCGTGATTTCGACTTATTCCAAAGTTTGTAAAACTGCAAATAGCACTATAAAAACACGAAATATGATGTATTTGGTGCTAGATTCTGCCATATAACGCATTTCTGAAGCAAGATCTTGCTTCTGAGCAGATTTACAGAATCAAAAATTTCTCAACGAAACTCAGAGAAAACGCTGATAACTCGCTGGAAACGCGAAATTTTGTGCATTTGAGGACGGATTCATGCGTATTATGTTGTATTGGATAGATTTATGTGATTTGCGATACTTTGAAACCGCTGAGAATGTGGTAATTTTGACTTATTTCAAACTTCATATAACTGCAGATAGCGCTCTGAAAACACGAGATATGATGTTTTTGTTGATGGATTCATACATATTATGAGTTCCTGAATAGGAATATGAACTTTCTGATTGTGAAAATCTGCCCGGAAAAGCGTGATTTCGACTTATTCCAAAGTTTGTAAAACTGCGAATAGCACTCTAAAAACACGAAATATGATGTATTTGGTGCTAGATTCTGCCATATAACGCATTTCTGAAGCAAAATCTTGCTTCTGAGCAGATTTACAAAATCAAAAATTTCTTAACGAAACTCAGAGAAAACGCTGATAACTCGCTGGAAACGCGAAATTTTATGCATTTGGGGACGGATTCATGCGTATTATGTTGTATTGGATAGATTTATGTGATTTGCGATACTTTGAAACCGCTGAGAATGTGGTAATTTTGACTTATTTCAAACTTCATATAACTGCAGATAGCGCTCTGAAAACACGAGATATGATGTTTTTGTTGATGGATTCATACATATTATGAGTTCCTGAATAGGAATATAAACTTTCTGATTGTGAAAATCTGCCCGGAAAAGCGTGATTTCGACTTATTCCAAAGTTTGTAAAACTGCGAATAGCACTCTAAAAACACGAAATTTTGTGCATTTGAGGACGGATTCATGCGTATTATGTTGTATTGGATAGATTTATGTGATTTGCGATACTTTGAAACCGCTGAGAATGTGGTAGTTTTGACTTATTTCAAACTTCATGTAACTGCAGATAGCGCTCTGAAAACACGAGATATGATGTTTTTGTTGATGGATTCATACATATTATGAGTTCCTGAATAGGAATATGAACTTTTTGATTGTGAAAATCTGCCCGGAAAAGCGTGATTTCGACTTATTCCAAAGTTTGTAAAACTGCGAATAGCACTCTAAAAACACGGAATATGATGTATTTGGTGCTAGATTCTGCCATATAACGCATTTCTGAAGCAAGATCTTGCTTCTGAGCAGATTTACAGAATCAAAAATTTCTCAACGAAACTCAGAGAAAACGCTGATAAATCGCTGGAAACGCGAAATTTTGTGCATTTGAGGACGGATTCATGCGTATTATGTTGTATTGGATAGATTTATGTGATTTGCGATACTTTGAAACCGCTGAGAATGTGGTAATTTTTGACTTATTTCAAACTTCATATAACTGCAGATAGCGCTCTGAAAACACGAGATATGATGTTTTTGTTGATGGATTCATACATATTATGAGTTCCTGAATAGGAATATGAACTTTTTGATTGTGAAAATCTGCCCGGAAAAGCGTGATTTGGACTTATTCCAAAGTTTGTAAAACTGCGAATAGCACTCTAAAAACACGAAATATGATGTATTTGATGCTAGATTCTGCCATATAACGCATTTCTGAAGCAAGATCTTGCTTCTGAGCAGATTTACAGAATCAAAAATTTCTCAACGAAACTCAGAGAAAACGCTGATAACTCGCTGGAAACGCGGAATTTTGTGCATTTGAGGACGGATTCATGCGTATTATGTTGTATTGGACAGATTTATGTGATTTGCGACACTTTGAAACCGCTGAGAATGTGGTAATTTTGACTTATTTCAAACTTCATATAACTGCAGATAGCGCTCTGAAAACACGAGAAATCATGTTTTTGTTGATGGATTCATACATATTATGAGGTCCTGAATAGCAATATGGACTTTTTTGATTGTGAAAATCTGCCCGGAAAAGCGTGATTTCGACTTATTCCAAAGTTTGTAAAACTGCGAATAGCACTCTAAAAACACGGAATATGATGTATTTGGTGCTAGATTCTGCCATATAACGCATTTCTGAAGCAAAATCTTGCTTCTGAGCAGATTTACAGAATCAAAAATTTCTTAACGAAACTCAGAGAAAACGCTGATAACTCGCTGGAAACGCGAAATTTTATGCATTTGGGGACGGATTCATGCGTATTATGTTGTATTGGATAGATTTATGTGATTTGCGATACTTTGAAACCGCTGAGAATGTGGTAATTTTGACTTATTTCAAACTTCATATAACTGCAGATAGCGCTCTGAAAACACGAGATATGATGTTTTTGTTGATGGATTCATACATATCATGAGTTCCTGAATAGGAATATGAACTTTTTGATTGTGAAAAATCTGCCCGGAAAAGCGTGATTTCGACTTATTCCAAAGTTTGTAAAACTGCGAATAGCACTCTAAAAACACGAAATATGATGTATTTGGTGCTAGATTCTGCCATATAACGCATTTCTGAAGCAAAATTTTGCTTCTGAGCAGATTTACAGAATCAAAAATTTCTCAACGAAACTCAGAGAAAACGCTGATAACTCGCTGGAAACGCGAAATTTTGTGCATTTGAGGACGGATTCATGCGTATTATGTTGTATTGGATAGATTTATGTGATTTGCGATACTTTGAAACCGCTGAGAATGTGGTAATTTTGACTTATTTCAAACTTCATATAACTGCAGATAGCGCTCTGAAAACACGAGATATGATGTTTTTGTTGAGGGATTCATACATATTATGAGTTCCTGAATAGGAATATGAACTTTTTGATTGTGAAAATCTGCCCGGAAAAGCGTGATTTCGACTTATTCCAAAGTTTGTAAAACTGCGAATAGCACTCTAAAAACACGAAATATGATGTATTTGGTGCTAGATTCTGCCATATAACGCATTTCTGAAGCAAAATCTTGCTTCTGAGCAGATTTACAGAATCAAAAATTTCTCAACGAAACTCAGAGAAAACGCTGATAACTCGCTGGAAACGCGAAATTTTGTGCATTTGAGGACCGATTCATGCGTATTATGTTGTATTGGATAGATTTATGTGATTTGCGATACTTTGAAACCGCTGAGAATGTGGTAATTTTGACTTATTTCAAACTTCATATAACTGCAGATAGCGCTCTGAAAACACGAGATATGATGTTTTTGTTGATGGATTCATACATATTATGAGTTCCTGAATAGGAATATGAACTTTTTGATTGTGAAAATCTGCCCGGAAAAGCGTGATTTCGACTTATTCCAAAGTTTGTAAAACTGCGAATAGCACTCTAAAAACACGAAATACGATGTATTTGGTGCTAGATTCTGCCATATAACGCATTTCTGAAGCAAGATCTTGCTTCTGAGCAGATTTACAGAATCAAAAATTTCTCAACGAAACTCAGAGAAAACGCTGATAACTCGCTGGAAACGCGAAATTTTGTGCATTTGAGGACGGATTCATGCGTATTATGTTGTATTGGATAGATTTATGTGATTTGCGATACTTTGAAACCGCTGAGAATGTGGTAATTTTGACTTATTTCAAACTTCATATAACTGCAGATAGCGCTCTGAAAACACGAGATATGATGTTTTTGTTGATGGATTCATACATATTATGAGTTCCTGAATAGGAATATAAACTTTTTGATTGTGAAAATCTGCCCGGAAAAGCGTGATTTCGACTTATTCCAAAGTTTGTAAAACTGCGAATAGCACTCTAAAAACACGAAATATGATGTATTTGGTGCTAGATTCTGCCATATAACGCATTTCTGAAGCAAAATCTTGCTTCTGAGCAGATTTACAGAATCAAAAATTTCTCAACGAAACTCAGAGAAAACGCTGATAACTCGCTGGAAACGCAAAATTTTGTGCATTTGAGGACGGATTCATGCGAATTATGTTGTATTGGATAGATTTATGTGATTTGCGATACTTTGAAACCGCTGAGAATGTGGTAATTTTGACTTATTTCAAACTTCATATAACTGCAGATAGCGCTCTGAAAACACGAGATATGATGTTTTTGTTGATGGATTCATACATATTATGAGTTCCTGAATAGGAATATGAACTTTTTGATTGTGAAAATCTGCCCGGAAAAGCGTGATTTCGACTTATTCCAAAGTTTGTAAAACTGCGAATAGCACTCTAAAAACACGAAATATGATGTATTTGGTGCTAGATTCTGCCATATAACGCATTTCTGAAGCAAAATCTTGCTTCTGAGCAGATTTACAGAATCAAAAATTTCTCAACGAAACTCAGAGAAAACGCTGATAACTCGCTGGAAACGCGAAATTTTGTGCATTTGAGGACGGATTCATGCGTATTATGTTGTATTGGATAGATTTATGTGATTTGCGATACTTTGAAACCGCTGAGAATGTGGTAATTTTGACTTATTTCAAACTTCATATAACTGCAGATAGCGCTCTGAAAACACGAGATATGATGTTTTTGTTGATGGATTCATACATATTATGAGTTCCTGAATAGGAATATGAACTTTTTGATTGTGAAAATCTGCCCGGAAAAGCGTGATTTCGACTTATTCCAAAGTTTGTAAAACTGCGAATAGCACTCTAAAAACACGAAATATGATGTATTTGGTGCTAGATGCTGCCATATAACGCATTTCTGAAGCAAAATCTTGCTTCTGAGCAGATTTACAGAATCAAAAATTTCTCAACGAAACTCAGAGAAAACGCTGATAACTCGCTGGAAACGCGAAATTTTGTGCATTTGAGGACGGATTCATGCGTATTATGTTGTATTGGATAGATTTATGTGATTTGCGATACTTTGAAACCGCTGAGAATGTGGTAATTTTGACTTATTTCAAACTTCATATAACTGCAGATAGCGCTCTGAAAACACGAGATATGATGTTTTTGTTGATGGATTCATACATATTATGAGTTCCTGAATAGGAATATGAACTTTTTGATTGTGAAAATCTGCCCGGAAAAGCGTGATTTCGACTTATTCCAAAGTTTGTAAAACTGCGAATAGCACTCTAAAAACACGAAATATGATGTATTTGGTGCTAGATTCTGCCATATAACGCATTTCTGAAGCAAAATCTTGCTTCTGAGCAGATTTACAGAATCAAAAATTTCTCAACGAAACTCAGAGAAAACGCTGATAACTCGCTGGAAACGCGAAATTTTGTGCATTTGAGGACGGATTCATGCGTATTATGTTGTATTGGATAGATTTATGTGATTTGCGATACTTTGAAACCGCTGAGAATGTGGTAATTTTGACTTATTTCAAACTTCATATAACTGCAGATAGCGCTCTGAAAACACGAGATATGATGTTTTTGTTGATGGATTCATACATATTATGAGTTCCTGAATAGGAATATGAACTTTTTGATTGTGAAAATCTGCCCGGAAAAGCGTGATTTCGACTTATTCCAAAGTTTGTAAAACTGCGAATAGCACTCTAAAAACACGAAATATGATGTATTTGGTGCTAGATTCTGCCATATAACGCATTTCTGAAGCAAAATCTTGCTTCTGAGCAGATTTACAGAATCAAAAATTTCTCAACGAAACTCAG
>CAXDIG010000044.1:0-89566 GCA_963989225.1 Dromius quadrimaculatus
TGAGTCTCGTTAAGAAATTTTTGACTCTGTAAATCTACTCAGAAGCAAGATTTGGCTTCAAAATTGCGTTATATGGCAGAATCTAGCACCAAATACATCATATATCGTGTTTTTAGAGTGCTCTTTGCAGTTTTACAAACTTTGGAATAAGTCGAAATCACGCTTCTCCGCGCAGATTTTCACAATCAAAAAGTTCATATTCCTATTCAGGACCTTATAATATGTGTGAATCTATTGACAAAAACATCATATTTCGTGTTTTCAGAGCGCTATCTGCAGTTATATGAAGTTTGAATTAAGTCAAAATTACCACATTCTGAGCAGTTTCAAAGTATCGCAAATCACATAAAGCTATCCAATAAAACATAATACGCATGAATCCGTCCTCAAATGCACAAATTTTGCGTTTCCAGCAAGTTATCGGCGTTTTTTCTGAGTCTCGTTAAGAAATTTTAGACTCTGTAAATCTGCTCAGAAGCAAGATTTTGCTTCAAAAGTGCGTTATATGGCAGAATCTAGCACCAAATACATCATATTTCGTGTTTTTAGAGTGTTATTTTCAGTTTTACAATCTTTGAAATAAGTCAAAATCACGCTATTCCGCGCAGATTTCAAAAAGTTCATATTCCTATTCAGGACCTCATAATATGTATGAATCTATTGTCAAAAACATCATATTTCGTGTTTTCAGAGCGCTATCTGCAGTTATATGAACTATGAAATAAGTCAAAATTACCACATTCTGAGCAGTTTTGAAGTATCGCAAATCACATAAATCTATCCAATACAACATAATACGCATGATTCGGTCCTCAAATGCACAAAATTTCGCGTTTCCAGCAAGTTATTGGCGTTTTTTCTGAGTCTCGTTGAGAAATTTCTGACTGTGTAAATCTGCTCAGAAGCAAGATTTTGCTTCAAAAGTGCATTATATGGCAGAATCCAGCACCAAACACATCATATTTCGTGTTTTTAGAGTGCTATTTGCAGTTTTACAAACTTTGGAATAAGTCGAGATCACGCTTTTTCGTGCAGATTTTTACAATCAAAAAGTTCATATTCCTTTTCTGGACCTCATAATATGTATGAATCTATTAACAAAAACATCATATTCAGTGTTTTCAGAGCGCTATCTGCTGTTATATGAAGTTTGAAATAAGTTGAAATTACCACATTCTGAGCAGGTTCAAAGTATCGCAAATCACATAAATCTATCCAATTCAACATAATACGCATGAATATGTCCTCAAATGCACAAAATTATGCGTTTCCAGCAAGTTATCGGCGTTTTTTCTAAGTCTTGTTGAGAAATTTTTGACTCTGTTAATCTGCTCAGAAGCAAGGTTTTGCTTCAAAAGTGCGTTAAATGGCAGAATCTAGCACCAAATACATCATATTTCGTGTTTTTAGAGTGCAATTTGCAGTTTTACAAACTTTGGAACAAGTCGAAATCACGCTTTTCCGCGCAGATTTTCACAATCAAAAAGTTCATATTCCTATTCAGGACCTCATAATATGTATGAATCTATTGACAAAAACATCATATTACGTGTTTTCAGAGCGCTATCTGCAGTTATATGAAGTTTGAAATAAGTCAAGATTACCACATTCTGAGCAGTTTCAAAGTATTGCAAATCACATAAATCTATCCAATACAACATAATACGCATGAAACCGTCCTCAAATGCACAAAATTCTGCGTTTCCAGCAAGTTATCGGCGTTTTTTTTTAATCGCGTTGAGAAATTTTTGACTCTGCAAATCTGCGCAGGAGCAAGATTTTGCTTCAAGAGTGCGTTATATGGCAGAATCTAGCACCAAATACATCATATATCGTGTTTTTAGTGTGCTATTTGCAGTTTTACTAACTTTGGAATTAGTCGGAATCACGCTTTTCCGCGCAGATTTTCACAATCAAAAAGTTCATATTCCTATCCAGGACCTCATAATATGTATGAATCTATTGACAAAAACATCATATTCCGTGTTTTCAGAGCGCTATCTGCAGTTGTATGAAGTTTAAAATAAGTCAAAATTACCACATTCTGAGCAGTTTCAAAGTATCACAAATCACATAAATCTATCCAATTCAACATGATACGCATGAATCCGTCCTCAAATGCACAAAATTTTGCGTTTCCAGCAAGTTATCGGCGTTTTTTTTGAGTCTCGTTGAGAAATTTTCGACTCTGTAAATCTGCTCAGAAGCAAGATTTTGCTTTAAAAGTGCGTTGTATGGCAGAATCTAGCACCAAATACATCATATTTCGTGTTTTTAGAGTGCTATTTGCAGTTTTACAAACTTTGGAATAGGTCGAAATAACGCTTTTCCGCGCAGATTTTCACAATCAAAACGTTTATATTCCTATTCAGGACCTCATAATATGTTTGAATCTATTGACAAAAACATCATATTCCGTGTTTTCAGAGCGCTATCTGCAGTTATATGAAGTTTGAAATAAGGCAAAATTACCACATTCTGAGCAGTTTCAAAGTATCGCAAATCACCTAAATCTATCCAATACAACATAATATGCATGAATCCGTCCTCAAATGCACAGAATTTTGCGTTTCCAGCAAGTTATCGGCGTTTCTTCTGAGTTTCGTTGAGAAATTTTTGACTCTGTAAATCTGCTCAGAAACAAGATTTTGCTTCAAAAGTGCGTTATATGGCAGAATCTAGCACCAAATACATCATATTTCGTGTTTCTAGAGTGCTATTTGCAGTTTTACAAACTGTGGAATAAGTCGAAATCACGCTTTTCCGCGCAGATTCATACGATCAAAAAGTTCATATTCCTATTCAGGACCTAATAATATGTATGAATCTATTGTCAAAAACATCATATTTCGTGTTTTCAGAGCGCTATCTGCAGTTATATGAAGTTTGAAATAAGTCAAAATTACCACATTCTGAGCAGTTTCAAAGTATCGCAAATCACATAAATCTATCCAATACAACATAATACGCATGAATCGGTCCTCAAATGCACAAAATTTTGCGTTTTAAGCAAGTTATTGGCGTTCTTTCTGAGTCTCGTTGAGAAATTTTTGACTGTGTAAATCTGCTCAGAAGCAAGATTTTGCTTCAAAAGTGCGTTATATGGCAGAATCCAGCACCAAATACATCATATATCGTGTTTTTAGAGTGCTATTTGCAGTTTTACAAACTTTGGAATAAGTCGAAATCACGCTTTTTCGTGCAGATTTTCACAATCAAGAAGTTCATATTCCTTTTCTGGACCTCATAATATGTATGAGTCTATCAACAAAAACATCATATTTCGTGTTTTCAGAGCGCTATCTGCTGTTATATGAAGTTTGAAATAAGTCAAAATTACCACATTCTGAGCAGTTTCAAAGTATCGCAAATCACATAAATCTATCCAATTCAACTTAATACGCATGAATCTCTCCTCAAGTGCACAAAATTTTGCGTTTCCAGCAAGTTATCGGCATTTTTTCTGAGTCTAGTTGAGAAATTTTTGACTTTGTAAATCTGCTCAGAAGCAAGATTTTGCTTCAAAAGTGCGTTATATGGCTAAATCTAGCACCAAATACATCATATTTCGTGTTTTTAGAGTGCTATTTGCAGTTTTACAAACTTTGGAATGAGTCGAAATCACGCTTTTCCGCGCAGATTTTCACGATCAAAAAGTTCATATCCCTATTCAGGACCCCATAATATGTGTGAATCTATTGACAAAAACATCATATTCCGTGTTTTCAGAGCGCTATCTGCAGTCATATGAAGTTTGAAATAAGTCAAAATTACCACATTCTGAGCAGTTTCAAAGTATCGCAAATCACATAATTCTATCCAATACAACATAATACGCATGAATATGTCCTCAAATGCACAAAATTATGCGTTTCCAGCAAGTTATCGGCATTTTTGCTGAGTCTTGTTGAGAAATTTTTGACACTGTAAATCTGCTCAGAAGCAAGATTTTGCTTCAAAAGTGCGTTAAATGGCAGAATCTAGCACCAAATACATCATATTTCGTGTTTTTAGAGTGCCATTTGCAGTTTTACAAACTCTGGGACAAGTCGAGATCACGCTTTTTCGCACAGATTCTCACAATCAAAAAGTTCATATTCCTAATCAGGACCTCATAATATGTATGAATCTATTGACAAAAACATCATATTTCGTGTTTTCAGAGCGCTATCTGCAGTTATATGAAGCTTGAAATAAGTCAAGATTACCACATTCTGAGCAGTTTCAAAGTATTGCAAATCACATAAATCTATCCAATACAACATGATACGCATGAAACCGTCCTCAAATGCACAAAATTCTGCGTTTCCAGCAAGTTATTGGCGTTTTTTCTGAGTCTCGTTGAGAAATTTTTGACTGTGTAAATCTGCTCAGAAGCAAGATTTTGCTTCAAAAGTGCATTATATGGCAGAATCTAGCACCAAATACATCATATTTCGTGTTTTTAGAGTGCCATTTGCAGTTTTACAAACTTTGGAACAAGTCGAAATAACGCTCTTCCGCGCAGATTTTCACAATCAAAAAGTTCATATTCCTATTCAGGACCTCATAATATGTATGAATCTATTGACAAAAACATCATATTTCGTGTTTTCAGAGCGCTATCTGCAGTTATATGAAGTTTGAAATAAGTCAAGATTACCACATTCTGAGCTGTTTCAAAGTATTGCAAATCACATAAATCTATCCAATACAACATAATACGCATGAAACCGTCCTCAAATGTACAAAATTTTGCGTTTCCAGCAAGTTATCGGCGTTTTTTTTTAATCGCGTTGAGTGTGCTATTTGCAGTTTTACAAACTTTGGAATAAGTCGGAATCACGCTTTTTCGCGCAGATTTTCACATTCAAACAGTTCATATTCCTATTCAGGACCTCATAAAATGTATGAATCTATTAACAAAAACATCATATTTCGTGTTTTCAGAGCGCTATCTGCAGTTATAAGAAGTTTGAAATAAGTCAAGATTACCACATTCTGAGCAGTGTCAAAGTATCGCAAATCACATAAATCTATCCAATACAACATAATACGCATGAATTCGTTCTCAAATGCATAAAATTTTGCGTTTCCAGCAAGTTATCGGCGTTTTTTCTGAGTCTCGTTGAGAAATTTTTGACTCTGTAAATCTGCTCAGAAGCAAGATTTTGCTTCAAAAGTGCGTTATATGGCAGAATATAGCACCAAATACATCATATTTCGTGTTTTAAGAGTGCTATTTGCAGTTTCACAAATTTGGAATAATACGAAATCACGCTTTTCCGCGCAGATTTTCACAATCAAGAAGTTCATATTCCTATTCAGGACCTCATAATATGTATGAATCTATTGACAAAAACATCATATTTTGTGTTTTCAGAGCGCTATCTGCAGTTATATGAAGTTTTAAATGAGTCAAAACTACCACATTCTGAGCAGTTTCAAAGTATCGCAAGTCACATAAATCTATCCAATACAACATAATACGCATGAATCCGTCTCCAAATGCACAAAATTTTGCGTTTCCAGCAAGTTATCGGCGTTTTTTCTGAGTTTCGTTGAGAAATCTTTGACTCTGTAAATCTGCTCAGAAGCAAGATTTTGCTCCAAAAGTGCGTTACATGGCAGAATCTAGAACCAAATACATCATATTCCGTGTTTCTAGAGTGCTATTTGCAGTTTTGTAAACTTTGGAATAAGTCGAAATCACGCTTTTCCGCGCAGATTTTCACAATCACAAAAAAGTTCATATTCCTATTCAGGACCTCATAATATGTATGAATCTATTGATAAAAACATCATATTTCGTGTTTTCAGAGCGCTTTCTGCAGTTATATGAAGTTAGAAATAAGTCATAATTACCACATTCTGAGCAGTTTCAAAGTATCGAAAGTCACATAAATCTATCCAATACAACATAATACGCATGAATCCGTCTCCAAATGCACAAAATTCTGCGTTTCAAGCAAGTTATCGGCGTTTTTTCTGAGTTTCGTTGAGAAATTTTTGACTCTGTATATCTGCTCAGAAGCAAGATTTTGCTTCAAGAGTGCGTTATATGGCAGAATCTAGCATCAAATACATCATATTCTGTGTTTTTAGAGTGCTATTTGCAGTTTTACAAACTTTGGAATAAGTCGAAATCACGCTTTTCCGCGCAGATTTTCACAATCAAAAAGTCCATATTCCCATTTAGGACCTGATAATATGTATAAATCTATTGACAAAAACATCATATTCCGTGTTTTCAGAGCGCTATCTGCAGTTATATGAAGTTTGAAATAAGTCAAAATTACCACATTCTGAGCAGTTTCAAAGTATCGCAAATCACATAAATCTATCCAATACAACATAATACGCATGAATCCGTCCTTAAATGTACAAAATTTTGCGTTCCAGCAAGTTATTGGCGTTTCTTCTGAGTCTCGTTGAGAAATTTTTGACTCTGTAAATCTGCTCAGAATCAAAATTTTGCTTCAAAAGTGCGTTATATGGCAGAATCTAGCACCAAATACATCATATTTCATGTTTTTAGAGTGCTATTTGCAGTTTTACAAACTTTGGAATAAGTCGAAATCACGCTTTTCCGCACAGATTTTCACAATCAAAAAGTTCATATTCCTTTTCAGGACCTCATAATATGTATGAATCTATTGACAAAAACATCATATTTCGTGTTTTCAGAGCGCTATCTGCAGTTATATGAAGTTTGAAATAAGTCAAAATTACCACATTCTGAGCAGTTTCAAAGTATCGCAAGTCACATAAATCTATCCAATACAACATAATACGCATAAATCCGTCCTCAAATGCACAAAATTTTGCGTTTTTAACAAGTTATCAGCGTTTTTTCTGAGTCTCGTTGAGAAATTTTTGACTCTGTAAATCTGCTCAGAAGCAAGATTTTGCTTCAAAAGTGCGTTATATGGCAGAATCTAAAACCAATTCATCATATTTCGTGTTTTTAGAGTGCTATTTGCATGTCCACAAACTTTGGAATGAGTCGAAATCACGCTCCTCCGCGCAGATATTTACAATCAAAAAGCTCATATTCCCATTCAAGACCTCTTGATATGTATGAATCTATTAACGAAAACATCATATTTTGTGTTCTCAGAGCGCTATCTGCAGTTATATAAAGTTTGAAATAAGTCAAAATTACTACATTCTGAGCAGTTTCAAAGTATCGCAAATCACATAAATCTATCCAATACAACATAATACGCATGAATCCGTCCTCAAATGCACAAAATTTTGCGTCTCCAGCAAGTTATCGGCGTTTTTTCTGAGTCTCGTTGAGAAATGTTTGACTCTGTAAATCTGCTCAGAAGCAAGATTTTGCTTCAAAAGTGCGTTATCTGGCAGAATCAAGCGCCAAATACATCTTATTTCGTGTTCTGAGAATGCTATTTGCAGTTTCACAAACTTTGGAATGAGTCGAAATCACGCTCCTCCGCGCAGATTTTCACAATCAAAAAGTTCATATTTCTATTCAGGACCTTATAATATGTATGAATCTATTGACAAAAACATCTTATTTCGTGTTTTCAGAGCGCTATCTGCAGTTATATGAAGTTTGGAATAAGTCAAAATTACCACATTCTGAGCAGTTTCAAAGTATCGCAAATCACATAAATCTATCCAATACAACATAATACGCATGAATCCGTCCTCAAATGCACAAAATTTTGCGTTTCCAGCATGTTATCGGCGTTTTTTCTGAGTCTCGTTGAGAAATTTTTGACTCTGTGAATCTGCTCAGAAGCAAGATTTTGCTTCAAAAGTGCGTTAACTGGCAGAATCTAGCACCAAATACATCATATTTCGTGTTTTTGGAGTGCTATTCGCAGTTTTACAAACTTTGGAATAGGTCGAAATCACGCTTTTCCGCGCAGATTTCCACTATCAAAAAGTTCATATTCCTATTCAGGACCTCATAATATGTATGAATCTATTGATAAAAACATTATATTTCGTGTTTTCAGAGCGCTTTCTGCAGTTATATGAAGTTTGAAATAAGTCATAATTACCACATCCTGAGCAGTTTCAAAGTATCGCAAATCACATAAATCTATCCAATACAACATAATACGCATGGATCCGTCCTCAAATGCACAAAATTTTGCGTTTCAAGCAAGTTATCGGCGTTTCTTCTGAGTTTCGTTGAGAAATTTTTGACTCTGTAAATCTGCTCAGAAGCAAGATTTTGCTTCAAAAGTGCGTTATATGACAGGATATAGCACCAAATACATCATATTTCGTGTTTTTAGAGTGCTATTTGCAGTTTTACAAACTTTGGAATAAGTCGAAATCACGCTTCTCCGCGCAGATTTTCACAATCAAAAAGTTCATATTCCTATTCAGGACCTTTTTCTGAGTCTCGTTGAGAAATTTTTGACTCTGTAAATCTGCTCAGAATCAAGATTTTGCTCCAAAAGTGCGTTATATGGCAGAATCTAGCACCTAATACATCATATTTCGTGTTTTTAGAGTGCTATTTGCAGTTTTACAAACTTTGGAATAAGTCGAAATCACACTTTTCCGCGCAGATTTTCACAATCAAGAAGTTCATATTCCTATTCAGGACCTCATAATATGTATGAATCTATTAACAAAAACATCATATTTCGTGTTTCCAGAGCGCTATCTGCAGTTATATGAAGTTTCAAATAAGTCTAAATTACCACATTCTGAGCAGTTTCAAAGTATCGCGAATCACCTAAATCTATCCAATACAACATAATATGCATGAATCCGTCCTCAAATGCACAAAATTCTGCGTTTCCAACAAGTTATCGGCGTTTTTTCTGAGCCTCGTTGAGAAATTTTTGACTTTGTAAATCTGCTCAGAAGCAAGATTTTGCTTCAAAAGTGCGTTATATGGCAGAATCTAGCACCAAATACATCATATTTCGTGTTTTTAGAGTGCTATTTGCTGTATCACAAACTTTGGAATGAATCGAAATCACGCTTTTCCGCGCAGATTTTCACAATCAAAAAGTTTATATTCCTATTCAGGACCTCTTAATATGTATGAATCTATCGACAAAAACATCATATTTCGTGTTTTCAGAGCGCTATCTGCAGTTATATGAAGTTTGAAATAAGTCAAAATGACCACATTCTGAGCAGTTTCAAAGTATCGCAAATCACATAAATCTATCCAATACAACATAATACGCATGAATCGTCCTCAAATGCACAAAATTCTGCGTTTCCAGCAAGTTATCGGCGTTTTTTCTGAGTCTCGGTGAGAAATTTTTGACTCTGTTAATCTGCTCAGAAGGAAGATTTTGCTTCAAAAGTGCGTTATATGGCAGAACTTGCAATAAAAAATCATATTTCGTGTTTTTAGAGTGCTATTTGCAGTTTTACAAACTTTGGAATAAGTCGAAATCACGCTTTTCCGCGCAGATTTTCACGATCGAAGAGTCCATATTCCTATACAAGACCTCATAATATGTATGAATCTATTGACAAAAACATCATATTCCGTGTTTTCAGAGCGCTATCTGCAGTCATATGAAGTTTGAAATAAGTCAAAATTACCACATTCTGAGCAGTTTCAAAGTATCACAAATCACATGAATCTATCCAATACAACATAATACGCATGGATCCGTCCTCAAATGCACAAAATTTTGCGTTCCCGGCAAGTTATCGGCGTTCCTTCTGAGTCTCGTTGAGAAATTTTTGACTGTGTAAATCTGCTCAGAAGCAAGATTTTGCTTCAAAAGTGCGTTATATCGCAGAATCTAGCACCAAATACATCATATTTCGTGTTTTTGAAGTGCTATTTGCAGTTCTACAAACTTTGGAATAAGTCAAAATCACGCTTTTCCGCGCAGATTTCCACAATCAAAAAGTCCATATTCCTATTCAGGACCTCATAATATGTATGAATCTATTAACAAAAACATCATATTTCGTGTTTTCAGAGCGCTATCTGCAGTTATATAAAGTTTGAAATAAGTCAAAATTACCACATTCTGAGCAGTTTCAAAGTATCGCAAATCACATAAATCTATCCAATACAACATAATAAGCATGAATCAGTCCTCAAATGCACAAAATTTTGCGTTCCCAGCAAGTTATCGGCGATTTTTCTGAGTCTCGTTGAGAAAGTTTTGACTGTGTAAATCTGCTCAGAAGTAAGATTTTGCTTTGAAAGTGCGTTATACGGCAGAATCTAGCACCAAATACATCATATTTCGGGTTTCTAGAGTGCTATTTGCAGTTTTACAAACTTTGGAATAAGTCGAAATCACGCTTTTCCGCGCTGATTTCCACGATCAAAGAGTCCATATTCCTATACAGGACCTCATAATATGTATGAATCTATTGACAAAAACATCATATTCCGTGTTTTCAGAGCGCTATCTGCAGTCATATGAAGTTTGAAATAAGTCAAAATTACCACATTCTGACCAGTTTCAAAGTATCACAAATCACATGAATCTATCCAATACAACATAATACGCATGAATCCGTCCTCAAATGCACAAAATTTTGCGTTTCCAGCAAGTTATCGGCGATTTTTCCAAGTCTCGTTGAGAAATTTTTGACTGTGTAAATCTGCTCAGAAGGAAGATTTTGCTTCGAAAGTGCGTTATATGGCAGAATCTAGCACCAAATACATCATATTTCGTGTTTTTAGAGTGCTATTTGCAATTTTACAAACTTTGGAATAAGTCGAAATCACGCTTTGCCGCGCAAATTTTCACAATCAAAAAGTTCATATTCCTATTCAGGACCTCATAATATGTATGAATCTATTGACAAAAACATCATATTTCGTGTTTTCAGAGCGCTATCTGCAGTTATATGAAGTTTCAAATAAGTCGAAATTACCACATTCTGAGCAGTTTCAAAGTATCGCGAATCACCTAAATCTATCCAATACAACATAATATGCATGAATCCGTCCTCAAATGCACAAAATTCTGCGTTTCCAACAAGTTATCGGCGTTTTTTCTGAGTCTCGTTGAGAAATTTTTGACTTTGTAAATCTGCTCAGAAGCAAGATTTTGCTTCAAAAGTGCGTTATATGGCAGAATCTAGCACCAAATACATCATATTTCGTGTTTTTAGAGTGCTATTTGCTGTATCACAAACTTTGGAATGAATCGAAATCACGCTTTTCCGCGCAGATTTTCACAATCAAAAAGTTTATATTCCTATTCAGGACCTCTTAATATGTATGAATCTATCGACAAAAACATCATATTTCGTGTTTTCAGAGCGCTATCTGCAGTTATATGAAGTTTGAAATAAGTCAAAATGACCACATTCTGAGCAGTTTCAAAGTATCGCAAATCACATAAATCTATCCAATACAACATAATACGCATGAATCGTCCTCAAATGCACAAAATTCTGCGTTTCCAGCAAGTTATCGGCGTTCTTTCTGAGTCTCGGTGAGAGATTTTTGACTCTGTTAATCTGCTCAGAAGGAAGATTTTGCTTCAAAAGTGCGTTATATGGCAGAACTTGCAATAAAAACATCATATTTCGTGTTTTTAGAGTGCTATTTGCAGTTTTACAAACTTTGGAATAAGTCGAAATCACGCTTTTCCGCGCAGATTTCCACGATCGAAGAGTCCATATTCCTATACAGGACCTCATAATATGTATGAATCTATTGACAAAAACATCATATTCCGTGTTTTCAGAGCGCTATCTGCAGTCATATGAAGTTTGAAATAAGTCAAAATTACCACATTCTGAGCAGTTTCAAAGTATCACAAATCACATGAATCTATCCAATACAACATAATACGCATGGATCCGTCCTCAAATGCACAAAATTTTGCGTTCCCGGCAAGTTATCGGCGTTTCTTCTGAGTCTCGTTGAGAAATTTTTGACTGTGTAAATCTGCTCAGAAGCAAGATTTTGCTTCAAAAGTGCGTTATATGGCAGAATCTAGCACAAAATACATCATATTTCGTGTTTTTAGAGTGCTATTTGCAGTTCTACAAACTTTGGAATAAGTCAAAATCACGCTTTTCCGCGCAGATTTCCACAATCAAAAAGTCCATATTCCTATTCAGGACCTCATAATATGTTTGAATCTATTAACAAGAACATCATATTTCGTGTTTTCAGAGCGCTATCTGCAGTTATATGAAGTTTAAAATAAGTCGAAATTACCACATTCTGAGCAGTTTCAAAGTATCGCAAATCACATAAATCTATCCAATACAACATAATAAGCATGAATCAGTCCTCAAATGCACAAAATTTTGCGTTTCCAGCAAGTTATCGGCGATTTTTCTGAGTCTCGTTGAGAAAGTTTTGACTGTGTAAATCTGCCCAGAAGCAAGATTTTGCTTCAAAAGTGCGTTATATGGCAGAATCTAGCACCAAATACATCATATTTCGTGTTTTTAGAGTGCTATTTGCAGTTTTACAAACTTTGGAATAAGTCGAAATCACGCTTTTCCGCGCAGATTTCCACGATCAAAAAGTCCATATTCCTTTACAGGACCTCATAATATGTATTCATCTATTCACAAAAACATCATATTTCGTGTTTTCAGAGCGCTATCTGCAGTTATATGAAGTTTGAAATAAGTCAGAATTACCACATTCTAAGCAGTTTCAAAGTATCACAAATCACATGAATCTATCCAATACAACATGATACGCATGAATCCGTCCTCAAATGCACAAAATTTAGCGTTTCCAGCAAGTTATCGGCGATTTTTCTGAGACTCGTTGAGAGATTTTTGACTGTGTCAATCTGCTCAGAAGCAGGATTTTGCTTCAAATGTGCGTTATATGGCAGAATCTAGCACCAAATACATCATATTTTGTGTTTTTAGAGTGCTATTTGCAGTTTTACAAACTTTGGTATAAGTCGAAATCACGCTTTTCCGCGCAGATTTCCACGATCAAAAAGTCCATATTCCTATACAGGACCTCATAATATGTATGAATCTATTCACAAAAACATCATATTTTGTGTTTTCAGAGCGCTATCTGCAGTTATATGAAGTTTGAAATAAGTCAAAATTACCACATTCTAAACAGTTTCAAAGTATCCCAAATCACATAAATCTATCTAATACAACATAATACGCATGAATCCGTCCTCAAATGCACAAAACTTTGCGTTTCCAGCAAGCTATCGGCGATTTTTCTGAGTCTTGTTGCGAAATTTTTGACTCTGTAAATCTGCTCAGAATGAAGATTTTGCTTCAAAAGTGCGTTAAATGGCAGAATCTGGCACCAAATACATCATATTTCGTGTTTTTAGAGTGCTATTTGCAGTTTTACAAACTTTGAAATAAGTCGAAATCACGCTTTTTCGCGCAGATTTGCACAATCAAAAAGTCCATATTCCTATTCAGGACCTCATAATATGTATGAATCTATTGACAAAAACATCATATTTCGTGTTTTCAGAGCGCTATCTGCAGTTATATGAAGTTTGAAATAAGTCAAAATTACCACATTTTGAGCAGTTTCAAAGTATCGCAAATCACATAAATCTATCCAATACAACATAATACGCATGAATCCGTCCTCGAATGCACAAAATTTTTCGTTTCCAGCAAGTTATCTGCGTTTCTTCCGAGTCTCGTTGAGAAATTTTTGACTCTGTTAATCTGCTCAGAAGCAAGATTTTGCTTCAAAAGTGCGTTATATGGCAGAATCTAGCACCAAATACATCATATCTCGTATTTTTAGAGTACTATTTGCAGTTTTACAAATTTTGGAATAAGTCGAAATCACGCTTTTCCGCGCAGATTCTCACAATCAAAAAGTTCATATTCCTATTCAGAATCTCATAATATGTATGAATCTATTGACAAAAACATCATATTTCGTGTTTTCAGAGCGCTATCTGCAGTTATATGAAGTTTGAAATAAGTCAAAATTACCACATTCTGAGCAGTTTTAAAGTATCGCAAATCACATAAATCAATCAAATACAACATAATACGCATGATTCCGTCCTCAAATGCACAAAATTTTGCGTTTCCAGCAAGTTATCGGCGTTTTTTCTGAGTCTTGTTGGGAAATTTTTGACTCTGTAAATCTGCTCAGAAGCAAGATTTTGCTTCAAAAGTGCGTTATATGGCAGAATCTAGCACCAAATACATCATATTTCGTGTTTTTAGAGTGCTATTTGCAGGTTCACAAACATTGGAATGAGTCGAAATCACGCTTTTCCGCGCAGATTTTCACAATCAAAAAGCTTATATTTCCATTCAGGACCTCTTGATATGTATGAATCTATTAACGAAAACATCATATTCTGTGTTTTCAGAGCGCTATCTGCAGTTATATAAAGTTTGAAATAAGTCAAAATTACCACATTCTGAGCAGTTTCAAAGTATCGCAAATCACATAGATCTATCCAATACAACATAATACGCATGAATCCGTCCTCAAATGCACAAAATTCTGCGTTTCCAGCAAGTTTTCGGCGTTTTTTCTGAGTCTCGTTGAGAAATTTTTGACTCTGTAATTCTGCTCAGAAGAAAGATTTTGCTTCAAGAGTGCGTTATATGGCAGAATCTAGCACCAAATACATCATATTCCGTGTTTTAAGAGGGCTATTCGCAGTTTTACAAATTTTGGAATAAGTCGAAATCACGCTTTTCCGCGCAGATTTCCACGATCAAAAAGTCCATATTCCCATACAGGACCTCATAATATGTATTCATCATTCACAAAAACATCATATTCCGTGTTTTCAGAGCGCTATCTGCAGTTACATGAAGTTTGAAATTAGTCAGAATTACCACATTCTGAGCAGTTTCAAAGTATCACAAATCACATGAATCTATCCAATACAACATAATACGCATGAATCCGTCCTCAAATGCACAAAATCTAGCGTTTCCAGCAAGTTATCGGCTATTTTTCTTAGTCTCGTTGAGAAAGTTTTGACTGTGTCAATCCGCTCAGAAGTAGGATTTTGCTTCAAAAGTGCGTTATATGGCGGAATCTAGCACCTAATACATCATATTTTGTGTTTTTAGAGTGCTATTTGCAGTTTTACAAACTTTGGAATAAGTCGAAATCACGCTTTTCCGCGCAGATTTCCACAATCAAAAAGTTCATATTCCTATTCAGGACCTCATAATATGTATGAATCTATTGACAAAAACATCAAATTCCGTGTTTTCAGAGCGCTATCTGCAGTTATATGAAGTTTGAAATAAGTCAAAATTACCATATTCTGAGCAGTTTCAAAGTATCGCAAATCACATAAATCTATCCAATACAAAATAATACGCATGAATCTGTCCACAAATGCACAAAATTTTGCGTTTTCAGCAAGTTTTCGGCGTTTTTTCTGAGTCCCGTTGAGAAATTTTTGACTCTGTTAATCTGCTCAGAAGCAAGATTTTGCTTCAAGAGTGCGTTATATGGCAGAATCTAGCACCAAATACATCATATCTCGTGTTTTTGGAGTGCTATTTGCAGGTTCACAAACTTTGGAATGAGTCGAAATCACGCTTTTCCGCGCAGATTTTCACAATCAAAAAGCTTATATTTCCATTTAAAGACCTCTTGATATGTATGAATCTATTAACGAAAACATCATATTTTGTATTTTCAGAGCGCTATCTGCAGTTATATAAAGTTTGAAATAAGTCAAAAATTACCACATTCTGAGCAGTTTCAAAGTATCGCAAATCACATAGATCTATCCAATACTACATAATACGCATGAATCCGTCCTCAAATGCACAAAATTCTGCGTTTCCAGCAAGTTATCGGCGTTTTTTCTGAGTCTCGTTGAGAAATTTTTTGACTCTGTAAATCTGCTCAGAAGCAAGATTTTGCTTCAAAAGTGCGTTATATGGCAGAATCTAGCACCAAATACATCATATTCCGTGTTTTAAGAGGGCTATTCGCAGTTTTACAAATTTTGGAATAAGTCGAAATCACGCTTTTCCGCGCAGATTTCCACGATCAAAAAGTCCATATTCCTATACAGGACCTCATAATATGTATTCATCTATTCACAAAAACATCATATTTCGTGTTTTCAGAGCGCTATCTGCAGTTACATGAAGTTTGAAATAAGTCAGAATTACCACATTCTGAGCAGTTTCAAAGTATCGCAAATCACATAAATCTATCCAATACAACTATGCATGAATCCGTCCTCAAATGCACAAAATTTAGCGTTTCCAGCAAGTTATCGGCGATTTTTCTAAGTCTCGTTGAGAAATTTTTGACTGTGTAAATCTGCTCAGAAGCAAGATTTTGCTTCAAAAGTGCGTTATATGGCAGAATCTAGCACCAAATACATCATATTTCTTGTTTTTAGAGTGCTATTTGTAATTTTTACAAACTATGGAATAAGTTGAAATCACGCTTTTACGCGCAAATTTCCACAATCAAAAAGTTCATGTTCCTATTCAGGACCTCATAGTATGTATGAATCTATTGACAAAAACATCATATTTCGTGTTTTCAGAGCGCTATCTGCAGTTATATGGAGTTTGAAATAAGTCAAAATTACCACATTCTGAGCAGTTTCAAAGTATCGCTAATCACATAAATCTATCCAATACAACATAATACGCATGTATCTGTCCCCAAATGCACAAAATTCTGCGTTTCCAGCAATTTATCGGCGTTTTTTCCGAGTCTCGTTGAGAAATTTTTGACTCTGTAAATCTGCTCAGAAGCTAGATTTTGCTTCAAAAAGTGCGTTATATGACATAATCTAGCACCAAATACATCATATTTCGTGTTTTTGGAATGCTATTTGCAGTTCTACAAACTTTGGAATAAGTCAAAATCACGCTTTTCCGCGCAGATTTCCACAATCAAAAGTCCATACTTCTATTCAGGACCTCAATAATAAATGAATCTATTAACAAAAAACATCATATTTCGTGTTTTCAGAGCGCTATCTGCAGTTATATAAAGTTTGAAATAAGTCAAATTTACCACATTCTGAGCAGTTTCAAAGTATCGCAAATCACATTAATCTATCCAATACAACATAATACGCATGAATCAGTCCTCAAATGCACAAAATTTTGCGTTTCCAGCAAGTTATCGGCGATTTTTCTGAGTCTCGTTGAGAAAGTTTTGACTGTGTAAATCTGCTCAGAAGCAGGATTTTGCTTCCAAAGTGCGTTATATGGCAGAATCTAGCACCAGATACATCATATATCGTGTTTTTAGAGTGCTATTTGCAATTTTACAAACTTTGGAGTAAGTTGAAATCACGCTTTTCCGCGCAAATTTTCACAATCAAAAAGTTCATATTCCTATTCAGGACCTCATAATATGTATGAATCTATTGACAAAAACATCATATTTCGTGTTTTCAGAGCGCTATCTGGCAGTTATATGGAGTTTTGAAATAAGTCAAAATTACCACATTCTGGGCAGTTTCAAAGTATCGCTAATCACATAAATCTATCCAATACAACATAATACGCATGAATCAGTCCTCAAATGCACAAAATTCTGCGTCTAGCAAGTTATCGGCGATTTTTCTAAGTCTCGTTGAGAAATTTTTGACTGTGTAAATCTGCTCAGAAGCAAGAGTTTTGCTTCAAATGTGCGTTATATGGCAGAATCTAGCACCAAATACATCATATTTCGTGTTTTTAGAGTGCTATTTGCAGTTCTACAAACTTTGGAATAAGTCAAAATCACGCTTTACCGCGCAGATTTCCACAATCAAAAAGTTCATATTTCTATTCAGAACCTCATAATATGTATGAATTTATTGACAAAAACATCATATTTTGTGTTTTCAGAGCGCTATCTGCAGTTATATGAAGTTTGAAAAAAGTCAAAATTAGCACATTCTGAGCAGTTTCAAAGTATCGCAAATCACATAAATCTATCCAATACAACATAATACGCATGAATCTGTCCTCAAATGCACAAAATTTTGCGTTTCCAGCAAGTTATCGGCGTTTTTACTGAGTCTCGTTGAGAAATTTTTCACTCCGTAAATCTACTCAGAAGCCAGATTTTGCTTCAAAAGTGTGGTATATGGCAGATAATAGCACTAAATACATCATATTTCGTGTTTTTAGAGTGCTATTTGCAGTTTTGCAAACTTTGGAATAAGTCGAAATCACGCTATTCTGCGCAAATTTTCACAATCAAAAAGTTCATATTCCTATTCAGGACCTCATAATATGTTTGAATCTATCAACAAAAACATCATATTTTGGGTTTTCAGAGCGCTATCTGCAGTTATATAAAGTTTGAAATAAGTCAAAATTACCACATTATGAGCAGTTTCAAAAAATCGCAAATCACATAAATCTATACAATACAACATGATACGCATGAATCCGTCCTCAAATGCACAAAATTTTGCGTTTCCAGCAAGTTACCGGCGTTTTTTCTGAGTCTCGTTGAGAAATTTTTGACTCTGTAAATCTGATCAGAAGCAAGATTTTGCTTCAAAAGTGCGTTATATGGCAGAATCAAGCACCAAATACATCATATTTCGTGTTTTTAGAGTGCTATTCGCAGTTTTACAAACTCTGGAATAAGTCGAAATCACGCTTTTCCGCGCAGATTTTCACAATCAAAGAGTTCATATTCCTATTCAGGACCTCATAATATGTATACATCTATTGACAAAAACATCATATTTCGTGTTTTCAGAGCGCAATCTGCAGTTATGTGAAGTTTGAAATAAGTCATAATTACCACATTCTGAGCAGTTTCAAAGTATCGCAAATCACATAAATCAATCCAATACAACATAATACGCATGATTCCGTCCATAAATGAACAAAATTTTGCGTTTCCAGCAAGTTATCGGCGTTTTTTCTGAGTCTTGTTGGGAAATTTTTGACTCTGTAAATCTGCTCAGAAGCAAGATTTTGCTCCAAAAGTGCGTTATATGTCAGAATCTAGCACCAAATACATCATATTTTGTGTTTTTAGAGTGCTATTTGCAGGTTCACAAACTTTGGAATGAGTCGAAATCACGCTTTTCCGCGCAGATTTTCACAATCAAAAAGCTCATATTCCCATTCAGGACCTCTTGATATGTATGAATCTATCAACGAAAACATCATATTTTGTGTTTTCAGAGCGCTATCTGCAGTTATATAAAGTTTGAAATAAGTCAAAATTTCCACATTCTGAGCAGTTTCAAAGTATCGCAAATCACATATATCTATCCAATACAACATAATACGCATGAATCCGTCCTCAAATGCACAAAATTCTGCGTTTCCAGCAAGTTATCGGCGTTTTTTCTGAGTCTCGTTGAGAGATTTTTGACTCTGTAAATCTGCTCAGAAGCAAGATTTTGCTTCAGAAGTGCGTTATATGGCAGAATCTATCACCAAATACATCATATTCCGAGTTTTAAGAGGGCTATTCGCAGTTTTACAAACTTTGGAATGAGTCGAAATCACGCTTTTCCGCGCAAATTTTCACAATCATAAAGTTCATATTCCTATTCAGGACCTCATAATAAGTATGCATCTATTGACAAAAACATCATATTATGTGTTTTCAGAGCGCTATCTGCAGTTATATGAAGTTTGAAATAAGTCAAAATTACCACATTCCGAGCAGTTTCAAAGTATCGCAAATCACATAAATCTATCCAATACAACATAATACGCATGAATCCGTCCCCAAATGCACAAAATTCTGCGTTTCCAGCAAGTTATCGGCGTTTGTTCTGAGTCTCGTTGAGAAATTTTCGACTCTGTAAATCTGCTCAGAAGAAAGATTTTGCTTCAAAAGTGCGTTATATGGCAGAACTAGCACCAAATACATCATAATTTGTGTTTTCAGAGTGCTATTCGCAGTTTTACAAACTTTGGAATAAGTCGAAATCACACTTTCCCGCGCAAATTTTCACAATCAAAAAGTTCATATTGCTATTCAGGACCTCATAATATGTATGAATCTATTGACAAAAACATCATATTTCGTGTTTTCAGAGCGCTATCTGCAGTTATATGAAGTTTGAAATAAGTCAAAATTACCACATTCTGAGCAGTTTCGTAGTATCGCAAATCACATGAATCTATCCAATACAACATAATACGCATGAATCCGTCCTCAAATGCACAAAATTTTGCGTTTCCAGCAAGTTATCGGCGTTTCTTCTGAGTTTCGTTGAGAAATTTTTGACTCTGTAAATCTGCTCAGAAGCAAGATTTTGCTTCAAAAGTGCGTTATAAGGCAGAACTTGCACCAAATACATCATATTTCGTATTTTCAGAGTGCTATTTGCAGTTTTACAAACTTTGGAATAAGTCGAAATCACGCTTTTCCGCGCAAACTTTTACTATCAAAGAGTTCATATTCTCATTCAGGATCTCATAATATGTATGAATGAATCTATTGACAAAAACATCATATTTCGTGTTTTCAGAGCGCTATCTGCAGTTATATGAAATTTGAAATAAGTCAAAATTACCACATTCTGAGCAGTTTCAAAGTATCGCAAATCACATAAATCTATCCAATACAACATAATACGCATGAATCCGTCCTCAAATGCACAGAATTCTGCGTTTCCAGCTAGTTATCGGCGTTTTTTCTTAGTTTCGTTGAGAAATATTTGACTCTGTAAGTCTGCTCAGAAGCAAGATTTTGCTTCAAAAGTGCGTTATATGGCAGCATCTTGCACCAAATACATCATATTTCGTGTTTTTAGAGTGCTATTTGCAGTTTCACAAACTTTGGAATAAGTCGAAATCACGCTTTTCCGCGCAGATTTTCACAATCAAAAAGTTTATATTCCTATCCAGGACCTCATAATATGTATGAATCTATTGAGAAAAACATCATATTCCGTGTTTTCAGAGCGCTATCTGCAGTTATATGAAGTTTGAAAGTAGTCAAAATTACCACATTCTGAGCAGTTTCAAAGCATCGCAAATCACATAAATCTATCCAATACAACATAATACGCATAAATCCGTCCTCAAATGCACGAAATTTTGCGTTTCCTGCAAGTAATCGGCGTTTTTTCTGAGTCTCGTTGAGAAATTTTTGACTCTTCGAATCTGCTCAGAAGCAAGATTTTGCTTCAAAAGTGCGTTATATGGCAGAATCTAGCACCAAATACATCATATTTCGTGTTATTAGAGTATATTTGCAGTTTCACAAACTTTGGAATTGGTCGGAATCACGCTTTTCCGCGCAGATTTTCACAATCAAAAAATTCATATTCCTATTCAGGACCTCATAATATGTATGAATCTATTGAGAAAAACATCATATTCCTTGTTTTTAGAGCGCTATCTGCAGTTATATGAAGTTTAAAATAAGTCAAAATTACCACATTCTGGGCAGTTTCAGAGTATCGCAAATCACATAAATCTATCCAATACAACATAATACGCATGAATCCGTCCTCAAATGCACAAAATTTTGCTTTTCCAGCAAGTTATCGGCTTTTTTTCTGAGTCTCGTTGAGAAATTTTTGACTCTGTAAATCTGCTCAGAAGCAAGATTTTGATTCAAATGTGCGTTATATGGCAGAATCTAGCACCAAATACATCATATTTCGCATTTTTAGAGTGCTATTTGCAGTATTACAAACTCTGGAATAAGACGATATCACGCTTTTCCGCGCAGATTTTCACAATCAAAAAGTTTATATTTCTATTTAGGACCTCATAATATGTATGAATCTATTGACAAAAACATCATATTCCGTGTTTTCAGAGCGCTATCTGCAGTTATATGAAGTTTGAAATAAGTCAAAATTACCACATTCCGAGCAGTTTCAAAGTATCGCAAATCACATGAATCTATCCAATACGACATAATACGCATGAATCCGTCCTCAAATGCACAAAATTTTGCGTTTCCAGCAAGTTATCGGCGTTTTTTCTGAGTCTCGTTGAGAAATTTTTGACTCTGTAAATCTGCTCAGAAGCAAGATTTTGCTTCAAAAGTGCGTTATACGGCAGAATCAAGCACCAAATACATCATATTTCGTATTCTTAGAGTGCTATTTGCAGTTTTACAAACCCTGGAATAAGTCGAAATCACGCTTTTTCGCGCAGATTTTCACAATCAAAAAGTTCATATTCCTATTCAGGACCTCATAATATGTATGAATCTAGTGACAAAAACCTCATATTTCGTGTTTTCAGACCGCAATCTGCAGTTATATGAAGTTTGAAATAAGTCAAAATTACCACCTTCTGAGCAGTTTCAAAGTATCGCAAATCACATGAATCTATACAATACAACATGATTCGCATGAAACCGTCCTCAAATGCACAAAATTTTGCGTTTCCAGCAAGTTATCGGCGTTTTTTCTGAGTCTCGTTGAGAAAATTTTGACTCTGTAAATCTGCTCAGAAGCAAGATTTTGCTTCAAAAGTGCGTTATATGGCAGAATCTAGCACCAAATACATCATATTTCGTATTTTTAGAGTGCTATTTGCAGTATTACAAACTTTGGAATAAGACGATATCACGCTTTTCCGCGCAGATTTTCACAATCAAAAAGTTCATATTTCTATTTAGGACCTCATAATATGTATGAATCTATTGACAAAATCATCATCTTTTGTGTTTTCAGAGCGCTATCTGCAGTTATATGAAGTTTGAAATAAGTCAAAATTACCACATTCTGAGCAGTTTCAAAGTATCGCAAATCACATAAATCTATCCAATACAACATAATACGCATGAATCCGTCCTCAAATGCACAAAATTTTGCGTTTCCAGCAAGTTATCGGCGTTTCTTCTGAGTCTCGTTGAGAAATTTTTGACTCTGTAAATCTGCTCAGAAGCAAGATTTTGTTTCAAAAGTGCGTTATGTGGCAGAATCTAGCATCAAATACATTATATTTCGTGTTTTTGAAGTGCTATTTGCAGTTTCACAAACTTTGGAATAAGTAGAAATCACGCTTTTCCGCGCAAATTTTCACAATCAAAAAGTTCATATTCCTATTCAAGACCTCATAATATGTATGAATCTATAGACAAAAACATCATATTTCGTGTTTTCAGAGCGCTATCTGCAGTTATATGAGGTTTGAAATAAGTCAAAATCACCACATTCTGAGCAGATTCAAAGTATCGCAAATCACATAAATCTATCCAATACAACATAGTACGCATGAATCCGTCCTCAGATGCATGAAATTTTGCGTTTCCAGCAAGTTATCGGCGTTTTTTCTGAGTCTCGTTGAGAAAATTTTGACTCTGTAAATCTGCTCAGAAGCAAGATTTTGCTTCAAAAGTGCGTTATATGGCAGAATCAAGCACCAAATACATCATATTTCGTGTTTCTAGAGTGCTATTCGCAGTTTTACAAACTTTGGAATAAGTCGAAATCACGCTTTTCCGCGTAGATTATCACAATCAGAAAAGTTATATTCCTGTTCAGGACCTCATAATACGTATGAATCATTGACAAAAACATCATATTTCGTGTTTTCAGAGTGCTATCTGCAGTTTTATGAGGTTTGAATAAGTCAAAATCACCACATTCTGAGCAGATTCAAAGTATCGCGAATCACATAAATCTATCCAATACAACATAGTACGCATGAATCCGTCCTCAGATGCATGAAATTTTGCGTTTCCAGCAAGTTATCGGCGTTTTTTCTGAGTCTCGTTGAGAAGAATTTGACTCTGTAAATCTGCTCAGAAGCAAGATTTTGCTCCAAAAGTGCGTTATATGGCAGAATCTAGCACCAAATACATCATATTTCTTGTTTTTAGAGTGCTATTTGCAGTATTACAAACTTTGGAATTAGACGATATCACACTTTTCCGCGCAAATTTTCACAATGAAAAAGTTCATATTTCTATTTAGGACCTCATAATATGTATGAATCTATTGACAAAAACATCATATTCCGTGTTTTCAGAGCGCTATCTGCAGTTCTATGAAAATTTGAAATGAGTCAAAATTTCCACATTCCGAGCAGTTTCAAAATATCGCAAATCACATAAATCTATCCAATACAACATAATACGCATGAATCCGTCCTCAAAAACCCAGAAGTATGCGTTTCCAGCAAGTTATCGGCGTTTTTTCTGAGTCTCGTTGAGAAATTTTTGACTCTATGAATCTGCTCAGAAGCAAGATTTTGCTTCAAAAGTGCGTTATATGGCAGAATATAGCACCAAATACATGATATTTCGTATTATTTAGAGTGCTATTTGCAGTATTACAAACTTTGGAATAAGACGATATCACGCTTTTCCGCTTAGATTTTCACAATCAAAAAGTTCATATTTCTATTTAGGACCTCATAATATGTATGAATCTATTGACAAAAACATCATATTCCGTGTTTTCAGAGCGCTATCTGCAGTTATATGAAGTTTGAAATAAGTCAAAATTACCACATTCTGAGCAGTTTCAAAGTATCGCAAATCACAAAAATCTGTCCAATACAGCATAATACGCATGAATCCGTCCTCAAATGCATGAAATTTTGCGTTTCTAGCAAGTTATCGGCGTTTTTTCTGAGTCTCGTTGAGAAATTTTTGACCCTGTAAATCTGCTCAGAAGCCAGATTTTGCTTTAAAAGTGCGTTATATGGCAGAATATAGCACTAAATACATCATATTTCGTGTTTTTAGAGTGCTATTTGCAGTTTTGCAAACTTTGGAATAAGTCGAAATCACGCTATTCCGCGCAAATTTTCACAATCAAAAAGTTCATATTTCTATTCAGGACCTCATAATATGTTTGAATCTATCGACAAAAACATCATATTCTGTGTTTTCAGAGCGCTATCTGCAGTTATATGAAGTTTGGAATAAGTCAAAATTACCACATTCTGAGCAGTTTCAAAGTATCACAAATCACATAAATCTATCCAATACAACATAATACGCATGAATCCGTCCTCAAATGCACAAAATTTTGCGTCTCCAGCAAGTTATCGGCGTTTTTTCTGAGTCTCGTTGCGAAATTTTTGACTCTGTAAATCTGCTCAGAAGCAAGACTTTGTTTCAAAAGTGCGTTATATGGCAGAATCTAGCACCAAATTCATCATATTTCGTGTTTTTGGTGCTTGTAAAAATATTGTTAACTATTCGTTTGTCATCTTTCGCGCATAAAGCCAACTTATTTTGTTTAATTGTGAATACCTCATGATTTTTGGATGTAATTAAAGTCTGTGATTTTGTTACAGACTCGTTATTAGAAAGACATTTATAATAATCGTCAAAATTTATAGAATTTACTGTAGCTTTTGTAACACCTTTACCTTTTTTACTTACTTTATATGTATTTGAAATAAGTGTCTTGTAAGCATACATTTTTGTTCGTAGACCTATAAACTCACTCATATTATTACCATTATTTTCATCTTTCATCAAGCCAAGTACTTTTTTATTCACTAAGGGCATGTTATAAACATTATCGATTAAATAATCAGACGTGTCAAACTTGTGAATATCTGTTTTCATAATTTCGTAAATAACTACATTCTTAAACAAATAAATTAAACTGTCTGTATCAGTGTAAACAAAGTTGAGCTCTTGCACCTAAATTTTGTTTCACATAATTATAATGAAAATCATAAATGTATGTTTTCGAAATATCCAAAATTGAAAAACCGACATAAATAGGTTTATTAAAAGTTACTGTTTTTTTACTCATTTCAATTAATATAATATCATCGTCTAAAATCGCACAGCTATGGAAATTTGGTTTAGCTATTAGCGCTTTGGCTCCATATCTACCATCCCATTGATTCACTTATCTAACATCCTTATGTTTTCTAACATTTTCCATTGTTTCACCAAAAACTGCATTGTTTAAAAGTTTGCAAAAAATTTTTTCAAACTCATTATTTGATTTTTTTCTTAAATCAGTATTCAAATCTATATAAGGTTTTAGCCATTGACTTTGACTGAATTTTAAAATCCTATGAACACACGTAATTTCTAGACCTAGACTTATACACTGTTTCAAATTTTGGTAATGAATAACATAATTTTTTCTGTTATACAAATGTGCAACTAATTTCGAATATTTAGATGTTGGCGGAGTGAAATTTTCAGGACACAGAGGTAAATCATTGTGAAGTTTATGTAATCTATCAGGGGAATTTAAATCTACCTCAAATATATATCCTATTTCAGAATTTTCAGGCATGTTCATTAAATCAATATTATAAAATTCAGACGGTTCAATCCATTCAAAATTTCCAAAAGGTAAATACTGACACATTGCGGCTCCGTATAATTTATTAACATCGAAATACATCAAATAACTCTCATCAAATTCAGGATCATGAGATTCACCCATATATTTGTTATTCGCTTTTGCATATCGTTTTGAAACTTGTACAAGACCTCCGCGTATACCTTTTTCAATAAATAAAAGTTTTCCAACATCTGTTAATAACTCAAGTTTTATATTAGTTAATTTCAACATGGCGTCAAATGCCAAACCAGGAGCAGTATAATAATGCAGTGCATCTAATTTATATGTTTCGAAACAATTTTTACGAAAACTTTCAAATACATCCGCCAATAAATGCGCATCTGTCGCAAGATAAAGATCTGAATATTCTCCCAGAGTTTTTATGTCAAATACCTGCCAAACATCAAGTGCGTGCGTTTAATCGTCCTGACTGATGTTTTCATTTTTCAAAGAGCTAAAGAAATTTTCTAATTTTGGTAAACAACTTTCTTCAAATTTACTCCAACAGTCAACATACTCATAAGGAAATACACCCTTCCGAGTTAGTAATTTAAATTTGATTTCATCTTTACAAAATTCCCTTGTAATTAATTTTTCATTCTCATTCAAATATGATGATAATTTTTCAATACTACTAGCCATAAATCGGAAGGAGTCTATAAATCTGAAATTAATTTTTGTATTTTTTACATATTTTGTGAATGAGATATATCGCTCTTTGTTTATTGGTAGAAGAGATACCTGATCAGGAAATCCGTTAGCGATGTTTTTAATAATAAAATGAGCATCATAATTACTAAGATTATGAAACACCATAGGAATGGCATGCGACTTCTTGAAATTCAAATTACACGCCTGGTGGGCGGCTCCTCTATAACTATTCGTAGATATAGAATGGTTGTGATCGCGAACTTTAATATCTGATGGTAAAAATGGCTTTCCACAAATATGACAAATTTTTTCATTTGAAAATTGAAGTTCTTGTTCTTTTGTCATAATTAGTGGTTCAGGATTTTCAAATCTTTCATTTATAGATTCAGCAATTTTATAAAGTTGATTTGAGAACCAGTCAATACAATTTGGACTTCTGTTTAGTTTAAAAAACGATAGTGAATTATCATATGAACATTTCAAATAGAATGCTATACTACATGGAATATGTTCATGAACTTTTTGCGAATTTTTATTTTGAATTTCAACTTGTTTTTGTAGTATAGATTCTATATCAGCGTATATTACAGAAAATACTTGATCTTGATGATGGAAGTTTTTAAATTTCAAAAATTTATTTTCTTCTGTTGGTAATTCAACGCGACATTCATTTATTAACTTACAGTCCAAATAATGCTTTCTTAGTATAGCCTCTGTTTTAAAATGATTCAAACATCTATCGCAAAAATAATTTCTCCCATTATGTTTGGAAATTTGTTTTGCTAGAAGCCTAGATAAATTTTCAATCCACATAAAATGATAATTTACATTTGTCTTGATACTTCTGATAATTTCATTTGTATTATCACATTCCGTTTCTTCACTTCCTTCATCATCATCATTTTTGTATATCATGAGCAGATGAATACATTCTCCATATTCAAATTTAGATAAATATATTGAAACTGTCTGATTCTTAGTTTTAGATACTTTTTCTAAAGTATAAACATTATTTGATATATTATTTAATTTTTCAAATTTTGGTACATCTGTTAACTGTAACGGAAAAGCTGAACCTTCATATTTCAAAACTTACTAAAATGAGGATATGATGAAGTTCGGTCTACATTATTGTTTGCAGGATACAAAGCAGAAACTATGGCCCACAAGGAACAATAATCATCTTCATTTTTCACATTGATAACAGCTTGTTTTTGTTTAATATCAGTTGGAAGTTCAATATATGAGCCTCCTCCAATAGGAATGTATTTATTGATATTAATTTTCAAGTGTAAAATTTCAAATAAACTACAACCGGAATCGCGCTCGGCGAATGCAGATAATTTAGTTAATATTTTATCTTCAATATTATCGTGATACCATTCGCTTATATTTGTAGTTTTAGTTATAATTGCGTTAGATGTACAAAATGATTTTATTTCTACTGCTTCTGTTCTAGGCATAATAAAATTTGCACTGAATATAACATTTACTTTCAATGGAGATAATTTCAACGATTAATTTATTTTATTCGAAAATATTCTGAAACATTTTTTTAAAAATAAAGCAGGATCCTTATATTTTATATTAACAATCATACCAGTACGTATACGACAATCAAAGCATGATTGTAGATCCTGCCAAATTAGTTTTCTTGAATTTGATTTAGTTAGACCAGCACCTCGTTTTGATTCTTTGATTTTCTCCCGCCAAAACTTGAACAATGCTAAGTTAGATTCTAACTGAAACAAATTTCCATTTACTGTTTTGTTCTTTTTCAAAGCTTTATCAATCAATAGAATAAACTTATTAATTTGTTTGATTAAACGAATATAATCTTCTGATTTCTTCAAAAATTTCACAGTTTTATCAAGTGTTTTGAGAATATTGGTACTGAGCTCAGCAAGAATCGCCATGTTAATCAAAATGCAAGTGTCTGTAATATTCAAAGTGTCTCGCTTAAGTACCCGCATAGCAGTGTTGCCAACGGTTCCCTGGAAAGCATATGAGCAGTGTTACCAAGGTTTTAGGAATGTGCGTGAGAGGAATAAAAGTAATAAATTTTCATACATATTTTATTTATAGAATAAAAAAAAAAAATGATAAATACAAAATTGAAACTTTATAAACTACTTACAGAATTAGTAAGAGGATTATAATTAATTATTTTATCATGCAATATTGAACAATAAGCTGCAGTATTATCGGGCACATTTTCATTAGTTTCAAAATCTAACCTTATATCTACACTACCCGATTTCAGTGTCTCACTCTGATGTGAACAATCTATGACAACAAGTGGTGCTAAAGTTACAAATTCATGTAGTGTGAAAATAGGTTCACATGGTCGTTCATAGTAAGACAATTGAAATTGAGTGTACATTTCATATAACATAGCCCATTGGTTACTATTAAAATTGAGATTCAGATTATCATATGGATATATCTCAGAGTTCAAATATAATTTAATATTAGTCAAATTACAATGATCAAATCGACTCATATTTTTATTATGTTTATTTTTGCGGTCAGTTTGAAATCCAACGATGACAAAACGTGGAGTCTCCAGCTGTGTTGATGTTTTGATTGGCCATGAATGTCGCTGTGTATTTTGCAGTAAAGGGTATTCATGAAGTTCCCAGCTTCAGGATGCTATTTCCAAGTTGACACTTTTCTCCATATACTTCATAAGAGTTAACCGTTCTGCGTCCGCCACTGATATGTGAGGGATCTTCCAATACACTTTATCTAACTTCATTTGCATATTACCCGAAGTATCTTCAATGGCATTTACATCCGAACTGCTACGTATAAGAACTAATTCTTGTCGCAAATTTAGAATTATTTTTTTAAAATCTTCACAGAAACCCAAGAGCATATTTAGTGGAATGCATACGTTGAAATTACCCTTCTTATCAATGATCTGACTTGTAATATCAGATTTAGGGGACCAGCCTGCGTTTTGTAAGCGTTTACTTTCATTAGCATTATATGAAACATAACCTTTCATGCAAGAAGTTAAACCAGGGTTTCGAGCTCTATCTATTACAACACCTCCAACTTCATACCGAATTTCATTGAATTTAAATGCGAAGGCATCATTTACCAGTTTAGCTGTAGTTGAAACTTTGTTGTCTTGAGTAAAAAGTTTACCCTCGATATATAATGAGCTATTCCAGGGATATGTATAAATATCTTGCTGTTGGATAGGAATTCGTATCTCATCATTATTATTCAAAGTAGTTGAAGCATATGGCTGATGCGTGTGTTTCTCTGCGTGACTAATTGAGTCATCAAACAGAGCTTTTTCCGAAACATTTAAAATATTAGCGTTCATTATGATGTATACATAAAATTAAATTTCTTGATTTCTTATACTGAATTCTTATCCAGATAACAACGGCTTTAAATCGCTTCTTTCGTTTATCCAGATCGAATTTTGAATCCTAAAGACTTGAGAAACTGGTGGTTAAGAGGTGTTAACTCAACGACAGCTTTCTTAATAATGCCATCTTTGTAGCAATGTGGTTTATTTATATGCCGAGAAGGACAGTTGAACTTAATACCCATTCTGCTTCTTAAGATGTAGTCTTACCGTGACAACTTCACCTCTGAAATTGACGAAGTTTCCATCTTGATCCACTATTTCAAGTCTAGGAGATGATATTATACGCGTATTGATTGGTAGATAAATAACTTGGTTTGGAGTTTCTATAATTTTGAAACCAGGTGGCACGCGCGGAAAAAATTCATGTAATATATGAACTTTGTTATTATTAGAATATGAGTTTGTAGTTATGTTACACTCAATACATATTGCATATTAGTTATAGAAACGGGAAAATCAGATTCATGGAGTTTATTTTCACTTAGTTTACGCGGTTTGAACCCTAAAAGATTACCAATAGAATCACTCGGTTCAAAATCAATTTCTTTATTACTTTTTATTTCACACTTGAGCGTATTATTGTTAGCCTCAATCTCCAATTCAGTATCTTAACTCAAGTTTTTTGATAAATATTTTTTTATGTCTCCAATTTCGTAGGAACCTTCAGGGACCGTAATAACATTATTTTGTAAATAAAATTTATTATAACTCTCTTCAATATTTGGAATTGAATTATATGCTTCGAAACTTATTAAGCCAAGCAAATATTCAGAATTATCATCAAGTTCAATCGGGGGGTGAAAGTGTCTTTCAAGAATGGAGCCTTGACCAAACAGAGTAAATGTGAACGACATGATTACGTCCGCTCGTATAAGAAAGACAAACACAAGTGTCCACACTTCACGCTGTTATATGATTGATATATATCGTAATTATAGCTAATTAAAGAATGCTTACCAAAATAAAACACTAATTCTTTTGGTTGGGGTAAATTACCATAGCTGTCAAAATATGTTACTATATTATCACGTTTTTTATATGCTATCCAGTGTGACCCCGGCTTGTCACTATTATCTAAATTAATTATTGCTGATTCATATCGATTTATTCTTTTAGGCAATTTATCTTTCATAAAAACGCCTCGGAAGTGGGCAATTTCTAAAATTTTCGCATATTTAATAAGATCAAAATTACTTAGTGCACGTGATGGTAGTTTTATTGGAAGTTTTTTGACACATATAAACCAAGACCTTTCCTATACGGCTTCAAATACAGACCTTTACCTGTTGCAATAGATTCCATCATTTTGTTATGACGCTGAGCTTCCTTCAATTGTTCAGTGGCGGCACGCGCGTCGTTTACAGCCTTTGCGATACCCGCGGCTCCACCCCCGAGGGCCCCCAAAGCACTAAGTCCAGCGAATATAGGGATTGGCGGTAAAATTCCTCCTTTTTTAGGAACAATACTACTCTCGGATTTTTAATTTTTCTTCTTATTCGTTTAATTGTGCGTAAAGCTACTTTTGCAGATTTATTCAAGTCAGAATTTGATTTCATGGCTTATCGCGCTCGACTGATCGCGTGATGAAAAGATAATTCATTCTTTAGTACTTTGATCATGATTTAAATACAAACACGTCTGTTCCAGTCAACAGTCGGTGATGAACTGTGACCGAGACACAATCGTGCTGCTTTATATACTCAGCAATGGAGGTTGTTGAACAAAAAAATAAACTTATGGTCAAAAATTACGATTTTCAAAGACAAGATGGAGTATGTCGGCATAGTTCACTGTTACCAAATACAATTAGATGTGTTTGTACTGGTCCATCGGGATCAGGAAAGACAAATGTTATGATAGCGTTATTGGAAAATAAGAATGGACTACATTTTGAAAATGTTTACATTTATTCTAAATCTTTATTTCAACCGAAATATCAGTATTTGAAAAGTTTATTAGATCCCATTGAAGGTATAGGTTATTATGCGTACACAGATAGTAATACAGTAGGAAAACCCGTTGATACTAAAGATAATTCAGTTGTAATTTTTGATGACGTAGCATGTGACAAGCAAGATATTATTCGAGAATACTTTAGTATGGGGCATCATAAAGATTTAGATTGTTTTTATCTATGTTAAACATATACCAGAATTCCTAAACATCTCATACGTGATAATGTAAATTTTTTAATTCCATTTAAACAGGATGATTTGAATCTAAAACATGTATATACAGATCATGTTAATACGGACATGTCTTATGAAACTTTTCAGAACCTCTGTGTTTTGTGTTGGCGTGATAAGTATGGTTTCGTAGTTATCGACAAAGACAGTGATATTAATACAGGTCGCTACCGTAAAGGGTTTGATCATTTTATAATAAATAGTGATAAACCTAATGAAAATCATTAGTTGCTTCTTACGCTTTTAGCAGTAAACACCTAGTAGCATTCAAGATCTTGTATTTTAAACAGGGTCTGTTTCTTAGAACAGCTAATTAAACAGGGTCTGTTTCTTGAAAACAGCTAATTAAACAGAGTCTGTTTCTTGAAAACAGCTAATTAAATAGGGTCTGTCTCTCAAAAACAGCTAATTAAACAGGGTCTGTTTCTTAAGAACAGCTAATTAAACAGAGTCTGTTTCTTGAAAACAGCTAATTGAATAGGGTCTGTTTCTTAAAACAGCTAATCAAACAGGGTCTGTTTCTTAAGAACAGATATTAAACAGGGTCTGTTTCTTGGACACAGTTAACTAAACAGGATCTGTTTCTTGAAAACAGCTAATAGATTATGTGCTGGCAGTCTGTTTCAACATCTATATCTTATTTTTCATTGAATTGTTTTAATTTAATTCTTCAGATATTAGGGTTGTTTTTATAAATTTATTTATTTTTTTTTTGTATTTTGAAAACATGAATGAACGTTTAACGAAGAATTCATTAGCTACCCGAAATATTATCGAACAAAAACTTAAAAATATTAAACTTGATACTTTACACAGAGAAGCAGAATTACAAACGCAATACAAACCAATTATCAAATCTTTACAAGAAATTGCAACTAATTTACCAGTAACTAAAGAGGAAGTAAAAAGTGAGCCAAAAGAAGAGATAGAAGAAAAACTTAATGCATCTGAGAGTTACTCAGGTCCAGACTTCTTGAAAACAGATGTTGTTGCTGGAACTGAAAATGATGATGGTGTATTCAGAGAACGTAGTAGATCTATGAGTTCAGATCAAGATCAGCCATCATTAACAAGAGAAGATATTTTAAATCTAACACAACATCCTTCATTCCGTGAATATTTAGATCAGTATCATGAACTACCACGACAATATATTGAAGAACTTGTGCTCGATGATACAGATTCATTCGATTTCAAATACGGAGTGTGACATGATGTTAGTACTGATAAATTCTTCATAGGCGATTCTGAATTCGACCTTGACGGTAAAGATATAATTATTAAAAATATTAAATACATTGGAACACCCGGATTATACGAACTTTTATTCAAGAAGAACCCGGTCGGTTTTACTGAAATCGATAGAAAAAATTATATGGATATTGTGGAAAGAACTAATGCTGCTCGTCGACATTACAGTGACAGTGAACAGCTTGCTGGGACTAAATTACATAAATATAAAACAATCATCGCTCCATCATTTGAAACTCGAAGAAGATTTCTATCAGCGCCTAAGAGAACTACGACAAAATATGCTAAAGGTTATTTTAAAACTTTTACTAATAAATCAATCGAGTATGTTCATTGGAATGATGTTAATGAGCTAATTGATCGTTTGCGCTTACTAATTGCATCGCGGGATGCTGGTCATACTGGTCACAATAATGGAATATTATCAATTATCGAAGAGTTAAAAGAAGCACAAGTTATAGAATAGTTCCATTTCAATCATGACTCTCGACCGCTTCGGACAACATTTTGAGCATTACAAAATAAAGAAACACATTGATAACTTGAAAATTAGTCTGCTGAAGGAAGTAGAAAAAATCAAAGTTAGTATTCGATCAGAGCTATTAAAAACAAAATTCAAGAATATTGTTGTAATAAATTTGATTTTAGAATTACAAGGTCAAGAGTATGAAATAAAAAATAGTTCAGATAGAGCAACTTACATTTTACCCTGCAGTGGAAAAATAATTGATGTTAGACTAAATAATCCAAAAGAACTTCTCAATTATTCCATCAACAATTTTTATCATTTTGATTTAATTAATAAAAACGTTACTCAAGGTGATAGATAACAAATTAAACGTGGAAAATTGAGTTGGGATACACCATTATTATATATTGAATTATTATTAGAAACCCCAGTATACTATGTCGAAAATTAAACGTGATGTTGTAGAAGAGCTACATAAAGCTGCACGTATAAATTTTCCTAGAAGACGAGTAATTGTGAAAGGATTGAATGATTTATTTCAAGCAGATTTAGTAGAAATGATTCCTTATGCTAGAATGAATAAAGGATATCGATATATTCTAGTTGTTATCAACGTATTCTCTAAATATCTTTGGACTAAACCTGTCAAAACTAAATCAGGCGTAGAAATTACCCAAGCTATGAAAAGTCTTTTGAGCAGAAGTAACCAAATTCCTCGTAATCTTCAGACAGACCAAGGAAAAGAGTTTCATAACCAAAATTTTCAAAATTTTATGGAAAATCATAGCATTAATCATTATTCATCTCTTAGTACTAAAAAAGCATCTGTTGTTGAGCGTGTTAATAGGACTTTGAAATCATTGATGTGGAAAGGATTTAGCTTGCAAGGAACATATAAATGGTTGAATTTATTACCAAAATTGACTGAGAAATATAATAATACAATTCATACGACCATCAAAATGAAACCTGTTAATGTGAGTAAGAAGAATGAAAAGGCTCTTCTTAATAGTGTTTATAGCAAAATTAAGATTGTTGGAACAGCAAAATTAAAAGTAGGTGATTTTGTACGTATAAGTAAACACAGAGAAGCTTTTGTGAAGGGTTACACTCCTAATTGGTCAAATGAAATTTTTATTATACATCAAGTACAAATGACGAACTCAATAACATATGTACTCAAGGATCAAAGTGAGCAACTTGTTAAAGGTGGATTTTATGAACATGAACTGCAAAAAGTAAAATACCCTGATATTTATCTTGTTGAAAAAGTAATCAGACGGAAGGGTGACAAAGTCTATGTCAAATGGTTGAGATTTAGCTCCGCCCATAACAGTTGGATACATAAAAATAATATAGAATAAATTTTTTCTCATTTATATCTTGAACATCAACTGGTTTAAACATGTCTGTCTTCATGGTTGATTTACAAGGTTTCCAAATTTTTCGTGATAATAAAGTTCACTTTATTTGTAAAGAATTTGCAGCTTTGAATTTAGAAAGTGGTGAATATTCTACAGAGATATTCCTACCACCCTTCCCTTTGAGTAAATTGAATACAAAAAGTAGAAGAAATGTTACGTGGCTAACTAATAAATATCATAATTTAGATTGGAATTACGGTAAAACTGTATATAGTGATTTGGAAAAAAGTATAAAATCTGATTTTATGAATGTTGGAGCAATATATGTAAAAGGTTATGATAAAATTAGATGGCTAGATGATATATTAAAGCCTCATGAAATAAATATCAAAAATATTGAGAGTTTTAACTGTCCAAAATTTAAAAAAATATGCAAATCTTCAAAACCCAATCTTTGCACGTCACATACTAAAAACTGTGCTGTACAAAATGTACATGCCTTAAAAAAGTGGTATAAAAATAAGTTTAATTCTCTGACATCTTTTAAAAAATTTTATGAATGTGGAATTTTACACTTTATGTTACAAGAAGAAATTGCCTGTTCACCTATGGAGTTCATCATGATTTATGCAGAGCGGCAAATCGATAATCGATGGAACTGGTTTCCGAAGATATGGCGGGAAAATGAAGAATTTAGAAAATACCGCTGCTGTACTGAACACTCAGAAATTAATACTAAAGACCAAATAGGTGGATTACTTCCGTTAAAGAAGAATTGTATAAAATGTAATTTTTAATATGTATTGTAATTAAATATTCTATTGTATTAATATTGATAAATAAATGATTTTATGAGAAGAAAAGTTTTGTTCTAATTTCAATGAACCTAATCACATATATTTGTTTGGATAAGCAGGTGAAGGTTGAGTAAAAAAAAATAATTATTAATAATAATTTATTGACAATAAAATCATGGTATTATAATCAAAAAACATATACTCATATAATTCCTTAACTACTTCTACATTTCAGTATACTTATCTTATTTTCTAATATAGGATTGAGAATACATGCATAATAAGTATTAATTTTACGTTTGAATCTTTCTCTATCAATAACCATTTCAATCCACGGACCTTTTCCGGCATTTCTGTAAGCAAAAGCCCATGTTATCATGTGATAAATTTTGACAGTATCGTTGAATTGTACATGTACACTCATCTTTAATATTTAATAGCTTAAAATTTTCACATAAATTTCTTGTAGCACAAAACGTATCTATATCTGTTTCCAATTGTCTAAGTCTTAACAAATGTTCATTAATAGCACTTTTTAATTCACTGTTCATGTTTAAGAACTTTGAAATTCAAGATTCACAGTGCTTCAACTTTTTCCTTTGGACACGATGTATATTTGACCTTCTACAGTCTGTTTGTTCACGTTTTGCAGATCTTCATCAGACAGCTTATCAAACCTCGCCCCCAGGATGTTGTCCTCGAGTTCCCCATGTTATCATGTAATAAATTTTACATGTACACTTATCTTCAATACTTAATAGCTTGAAATTTTCGCATAAATTTCTTGTAGCGCAAAACGTATCTATATCTGTTTTTATTTGTGTAAGTTTGAACAAATGTTTATTAATAGCACTTTTTAATTCACTGTTTAAGAACTTTGAAATTCAAGATAACAGTGCTTCAATTTTATCCTTTAGACACAATGTATAGTTACATGCAGCAGCCTGTTATTAGCACTTTTAATTCACTGTTCAAGAACTTTGGAATTCAAGATCTACAGTTTTCCCATTTTTTCCTTTGGACACGATGTATATTTGACCTTCTGCAGCCTGTTTGTTCACGTTTTGCAGATCTTCATCAGACAGCTTATTAAACCTCGCCCCCAGGAATAGGATGTTGTCCTCAAGTTCCAGAATTATTCGATCTCCAAATGTTGTAGTAGTCCGCCGGCAGTTCAAAATTTTATATTTTTTTCCTTTTTTCAAATTTGCCAAAGGAAGAGGCTCTTTAACTTGAGCAACTGTGTTTAGTTTTTCGAAAAGAGACATTTTTTATTTTGTTACTGTTGTTGATGTTTACTCGATGATTCTCAAATGTTAACTGAATTATGATGATGAAAAGTACACTTTCATTGTATAACTCCCCCACTTCAATTTCACCCCTTCCTAAATCCCTAGTTTGTTTTCGCAACACTCAGATGATTTTATTGTCACTAGTATACATATTAAATATGCAAACTAAAAGTTACCCCCTATTTCATGATAAAATCATATTTCAACGTTTAGCACCAGTATAATTCACAGTTGCAATTTGTCGCGAATTATAAAAATATTATGAAAGAGGCATCAGAAAATTATTTCATTAGTTTAGTTGCATTGAACTGTTGAGTAGCATGGCTACTAAAAACAATGGCACTGTTCAAGAAATAAAAGAAGATTATATACAAGAAGAAGATCAACAGGAGAAGCCTTCAAGAGTACATCGTATTCCAAATTGAGATTTATTAATAATGGACGACGTAGTGTGTCGCTGTGTGCTGTGCGCAGAGGTTGATAATTATTTAAGTGAAATTTTACAACCTTAAATTACACCTCAAGTTGAGACAATGTGTTGTGTTTGTGCGTGCTGTGCAGGGACGTTGATGAAATTTTACAATCGCCCCTCAAAGTTGATTTGACCATGATGTAAGTCACAATATGCTCTGTCGTAGCTCAGGTGATAGGTCATGAAAACCAGAGGTCCTGGATTTGTGCCCCCAGCGACAGAGCATATTTCACAAAAACTGATTCAGAATTGTTATCCAACGACAACGTGGTGTATTATATGCGTTCTGTGTGGAAGCAAAAATGTATGGACAATCCTGAATCGCCTCTCCAATCTAAAACAATTATTGATTTTCCAAGAATTTATGCTTTGTATTGATAGAGTTTTGAGAGAACTTGAAATGTATTACTATATTGTGTGATATGTATGTGTGAATAAAATTATTCATATATAATATTGTGTTTCATTTCATTTTCCTAATTTCTTTCTCTCCGAAATGCGTATAGATTATTTGTTAATTGAAACAGATGTGAAAATTCGTCACGGTTTGTAAATGATAAACTTTTGTGCGTGAGTATAAAAATTAGGGTACATAAATTTCATGAGCTGGTAAAATCGAGTGCTAAACGATTCGCAATTAGGGAGAGTCATCTTTTGCAATCCAGACAACACGTGTTAATTAATAAGCAAATCCAATGCGGGTCAACATCCAATAACATATGGTAAAATCGAGGGTTAAACGGTTTGCTAATTCCTGTGCAATTGAGGGTTTAATTAATTAGGGTGCATAAATATGATGAGTCATCTTTTGAAGTCCAGACACACGTGTTAATTAATAAGTATAACCAATACTGGTTGGGGTGCATAAATTAAAATTCAAAAATCGATACTAACAAAAACGTCTTCAAGCCTATGTCTCAAGATTCAACCAACGTCTTCAGCCAACGCCTCCAGCCAACGTCAGTCAACGTCTATGTCTCAAGATTCAACCAACGTCTTCAGCCAACACCTTCAGCCAACGTCAGTCAACGTCTTCGCGGGCTGCCGCGGCGGCCGGTCCGCACCACCCTCCCCAACGCACCCATTGAACTCCCCCTCCCGTCTTACCCCTTGAACTCTATACCCCCCTCAGATACCGCCCCTTGATCCCGTACTCTCCCTGCTCTACTACTCATATTCCAATTCAAGACCTCATAATATGTATAAATCTATTGACAAAAACATCATATTTCGTGTTTTCAGAGCGCTATCTGCAGTTATATGAGGTTTGAAATAAGTCAAAATCACCACATTCTGAGCAGTTTCAAAGTTTCGCAAATCACATAAATCTATCCAATACAACATAGTACGCATGAATCCGTCCTCAGATGCATGAAATTTTGCGTTTCCAGCAAGTTATCGGCGTTTTTTCTGAGTCTCGTTGAGAAATTTTTGACTCTGTAAATCTGCTCAGAAGGAAGATTTTGCTTTAAAAGTGCGTTATATGGCAGAATCTAGCTCCAAATACATCATATTTCTTGTTTTTAGAGTGCTATTTGCAGTATTACAAACTTTGGAATAAGACGATATCACGCTTTTCCGCGCAGATTTTCACAATCAAAAAGTTCATATTTCTATTCAGGACCTCATAATATGTATGAATCTATTGACAAAAACATCATATTCCGTGTTTTCAGAGCGCTATCTGCAGTTATATGAAGTTTGAAATAAGTCAAAATTACCACATTCTGAACAGTTTCAAAGTATCACAAATCACATGAATCTATCCAATACAACATAGTACGCATGAATTCGTCCTCAAATGCACAAAATTTTGCGTTCCCAGCAAGTTATCGGCGTTTTTTCTGAGTCTCGTTGAGAAATTTTTGACTCTGTAAATCTGCTCAGAAGCAAGATTTTGATTCAAATGTGCGTTATATGGCACAATCTAGCACCAAATACATCATATTCTGCGGTTTTAGAGTGCTATTTGCAGTTTTACAAACTTTGGAATAAGTCGAAATCACGCTTTTCCGCGCAGATTTTCACAATCAAAAACTTCATATTCCTATTCAGGACCTCATAATATGTATGAATCTATTGACAGAAACATCATATCTCGTGTTCTCAGAGCGCTACCTGCAGTTATATGAAGTTTGAAATAAGTCAAAATTACCACATTCTGAGCAGTTTCAAAGTATCGCAAATCACATAAATCTATCCAATACAACATAATACGCATGGATCCGTCCTCAAATGCACAAAATTTTGCGTTTCCAGCAAGTTATCGGCGTTTTCTCTGAGTCTGGTTGAGAAATTTTTGACTTTGTAAATCTGCTCAGAAGCAAGATTCTGCTTCAAAAGTGCGTTATATAGCAGAATCTAGCACCAAATACATCATATTCCGTGTTTTTAGAGTGCTATTTGCAGTTTTACAAACTTTGGAATAAGTCTAAATCACGCTTTTCCGCGCAGATTTTCACAATCAAAAAGTTCATATTCCTATTCAGGACCTCATAATATGTATGAATTCATTGACAAAAACATCATATTCCATGTTTTCAGAACGCTATCTGCAGTTATATGAAGTTTGAAATAAGTCAAAATTACCACATTCTGAGCAGTTTCAAAGTATCGCAACTCACATAAATATATCCAATACAACATAATACGCATGAATGCGTCCTCAAATGCACGAAATTTTGCGTTTCCAGCAAGTTATCGGCGTTTTTTCTGAGTCTCGTTGAGAAATTTTTGACTCTGTAAATCTGCTCAGAACCAAGATTTTGCTTTAAAAGTGCGTTATATGGCAGAATCTTGCACTAAATACATCATATTTTGTGTTTTTAGAGTGCTATTCGCAGTTTTATAAACTTTGGAATAAGTCGAAATCACGCTTTTTCGCGCAGTTTTTCACAATCAAAAAGTTAATATTCCTATTCAGGACCTCATAATATGTATGAATCTTTTGACAAGAACATCATATTTCGTGTTTTCAGAGCGCTATCTGCAGTTATATGAAGTTTGAAATAAGTCAAAATTACCACATTCTGAGCAGTTTCAAAGTATCGCAAATCACATAAATCTATCCAATACAACATAATACGTATGAATCCGTCCTCAGATGCACGAAATTTTGCGTTTCCAGCAAGTTATCGGCGTTTTTTCTGAGTCTCGTTGAGTAATTTTTGACTCTGTAAATCTGCTTAGAAGCAAGATTTTGCTTCAAAAGTGCGTTATATGGCAGAATCTAGCACCAAATACATCATATTCCATATTTTTGGAGAGCTATTTGCAGTTTTACAAACTATGGAATAAGTCGAAATCACGCTTTTCCGCGCAAATTTTCACAATCAAAAATTTCATATTCCTATTCAGGACCTCATAAAATGTATGAATCTATCGACAAAAACATCATATTTCGTGTTTTCAGAGCGCTATCTGCAGTTATATGAAGTTTGAAATAAGTCAAAATTACCACATTCTGGGCAGTTTCAAAGTATCGCTAATCACATAAATCTATCCAATATAACATAATACGCATGAATCCGACCTCAAATGCACAAAATTTTGCGTTTCCAGCAAGTTATCGGCGTTTTTTCTGAGTCTCGTTGAGAAATTTATGACTCTGTAAATCTGCTCGGAAGCAAGATTTTGCTTCAAAAATGCGTTATATGACAGAGTCTAGCACCAAATACATCATATTTCGTGTTTCTAGAGAGCTATTTGCAGTTTTACAAACTATGGAATAAGTCAAAATCACGCTTTTCCGCGCAGATTTTCACAATCAAAAAGTTTATATTCCTATTCAGGACCTCATAATATGTATGAATCTATTGACAAAAACATCATATTTCGTGTTTTCAGAGCACTATCTGCAGTTATATGAAGTTTGAAATGAGTCAAAATTTCCACATTCTGAGCAGTTTCAAAATATCGCAAATCACATAAATCTATCCAATACAACATAATACGCATAAATCCGTCCTCAAAAACTTAGAAGTATGCGTTTCCAGCAAGTTATCGGCGTTTTTTCTGAGTCTCGTTGAGAAATTTTTGACTCTGTAAATCTGCTCAGAAGCAAGATTTTGCTTCAAAAGTGCGTTATATGGCAAATTCTTGCACCAAATACATCATATTTCATGTTTTTAGAGTGCTATTTGCAGTTTTACAAACTTTGGAATAAGTCGAAATCACGCTTTTCCGCGCAGATTTTCACAATCAAAAAGTTAATATTCCTATACAAGACCTCATAATATGTATGAAACTATTGACAAGAACATCATTTTTCGTGGTTTCAGAGCGCTATCTGCAGTTATATGAAGTTTGAAATAAGTCAGAATTACCACATTCTGAGCAGTTTCAAAGTATCGCAAATCACATAAATCTATCCAATACAACAGAATACGCATGAATCCGTTCTCAAATGCACAAAATTTTGCGTTTCCAGCAAGTTATCGGCGCTTTTTCTTAGTCTCGTTGAGAAATTTTTGACTCTGTAAATCTGCTCAGAAGCAAGATTTTGCCTCAAAAGTGCGTTATATGGCAGAATCTAGCACCCAATACATCATATTCCGTGTTTTCAGAGTGCTATTTGCAGTTTCACAATCTTTGGAATAAGTCAAAATCACGCTTTTCCGCGCAGATTTCCACTATCAAAAAGTTCATATTCCTATTCAGGACCTCATAAAATGTATGTATCTATTGACAAAAACATCATATTCCGTGTTTTCAGAGCGCTATCTGCAGTTATATGAAGTTTGAAATAAATCAAAATTACCACATTCTGAGCAGTTTCAAAGTATCGCAAATCACATAAATCTATCCAATACAACATGATACGCATGAATCAGTCCTCAAATGCACAAAGTTTTGCGTTTCCAGCAAGTTATCGGCGTTTTTTCTGAGTCTCGTTGAGAAATTTTTGACTCTGTAAATCTGCTCAGAAGCAAGATTTTGCCTGAAAAGTGCGTTATATGGCAGAATCTAGCACCAAATACATCATATTTCGAGGTTTTACAGTGCTATTTGCAGTTTCAAAAACTTTGGAATGAGTCGAAATCACACTTTCCCGCGCAGATTTTCACAATCAAAAAGTTCATATTCCTATTCAGGACCTCATAATATGTATGAATCTATCAACAAAAACATTATATTTCGTGTTTTCAGAGCGCTTTCTGCAGTTATATGAAGTTTGAAATAAGTCAAAATTACCACATTCTGAGCAGTTTCAAAGTATTGCAAATCACATAAATTTGTCCATCTCAACATAATACGCATGAACCCGTCCTTGAATGCACAAAATTTTGCGTTTCCAGCAAGTTATCGGCGATTTTTCTGAGTCTCGTCGAGAAAATTTTGATTGTAAATCTGCTCAGAAGCAAGATTTTGCTTCAAAAGTGCGTTATATGGCAGAACCTAGCACAAAATACATCATATTTTGTGGTTTTAGAGTGCTATTTGCAGTTTTACAAACTTTGGAATGAGTCGAAATCACACTTTTCGCTCGGATTTTCACAATCAAAAAGTTCATATTCATATTCAGGACCTCATAATATGTATGAATCTATTGACAAAAACATCATATTTTGTGTTTTCAGAGCGCTATCTGCAGTTATATGAAGTTTGAAATAAGTCAAAATTACCACATTCTGAGCAGTTTCAAAGTATTGCAAATCACATAAATCTATCCATTATAACATAATACGCATGAATCCGTCCTCAAATGCACAAAATTTTGCGTTTCCAGCAAGTTATCGGCGTTTTTTCTGAGTCTCGTTGAGAAATTTATGACTCTGTAAATCTGCTCAGAAGCAAAATTTTGCTTCAAAAGTGCGTTATATGGCAGAATCTAGCATCAAATACATCACACTTCGTGTTTTTAGAGAGCTATTCGCAATTTTACAAACTATGGAATGAGTCGAAATCACGCTCCTCCGCGCAGATTTTTACAATCAAAAAGTCCATGTTCCTATTCAGGACCTCATAATATGTATGAATCTATTTACAAAAACATCATATTTCGTGTTTCCAGAGCGCTATCTGCAGTTATATGAAGTTTGAAATAAGTCAAAATTACCATTTTCTGAGCAGTTCAAAAGTATCGCAAAATACATAAATCTATCCAATACAACATAATACGCATGAATCCGTCCTCAAATGCAGAAAATTTTGCGTTCCCAGCAAGTTATCGGCGTTTTTTCTGAGTCTCGTTGAGAAATTTTTGACTCTGTAAATCTGCTCAGAAGAAAGATTTTGCTTCAAAAGTGCGTTATATGGCAGAATCTAGCACCAAATACATCATATTTTTTGTTTTTAGAGTGCTATTTGCAGTTTTACAAACTTTGGAATAAGTCGAAATCACGCATTTCCGCGCAGGTTTTTACAATCAAAAAACTCATATTCCTATTCAGGACCTCATAATATGTATGAATCTATTGACAAAAACATCATATTTCGTGTTTTCTGAGCGCTATCTGCAGTTATTTGAAGTTTGAAATAAGTCAAAATTACCACATTCTGAGCAGTTTCAGAGTATCGCAAATCACATAAATCTATCCAATACAACATAATACGCATGAATCCGTCCTCGAATGCACAAAATTTTGCGTTTCCAGCAAATTATCGGCGTTTTTTCTGAGTCTCGTTGAGAAATTTTTGACTCTGTAAATCTGCTCAGAAGCAAGATTTTGCTTCAAAAGTGCGTTATATGGCAGAATCTAGCACCAAATACATCATATTTCATGTTTTTAGAGAGTTATTTGCAGCTTTATAAACTATGGAATAAGTCGAAATCACGCTTTTCCGCGCAGATTTTCATAATCAAAAAGTTCATATTCCTATCCAGGACCTCGTAATATGTATAAATCTATCGACAAAAACATCATATGTCGTATTTTCAGAGCGCTATCTGCAGTTATATGAAGTTTGAAATGAGTCAAAATAACCTTATTCTGAGCAGTTTCAAAGTAACGCAGATCACATAAATCTATCCAATACAACATAATACGCATGAATCCGTCCCCAGATGCACAAAATTTTGCGTTCCCAGCAAGTTATCGGGGTTTTTTCTGAGTCTCGTTGAGAAATTTTTGACTCTGTAAATCTGCTCAGAAGCAAGATTTTGCCTGAAAAGTGCGTTATATGGCAGAATCTAGCACCAAATACATCATATTTCGAGGTTTTACAGTGCTATTCGCAGTTTTACAAACTTTGGAATGAGTCGAAATCACACTTTCCCGCGCAGATTTTCACAATCAAAAAGTTCATATTCCTATTCAGGACCTCATAATATGTATGAATCTATTAACAAAAACATTATATTTCGTGTTTTCAGAGCGCTTTCTGCAGTTATATGAAGTTTGAAATAAGTCAAAATTACCACATTCTGAGCAGTTTCAAAGTATTGCAAATCACATAAATTTGTCCATTACAACATAATACGCATGAACCCGTCCTTGAATGCACAAAATTTTGCGTTTCCAGCAAGTTATCGGCGATTTTTCTGAGTCTCGTCGAGAATATTTTGACTGTAAATCTGCTCAGAAGCAAGATTTTGCTTCAAAAGTGCGTTATATGGCAGAACCTAGCACAAAATACATCATATTTTGTGGTTTTAGAGTGCTATTTGCAGTTTTACAAACTTTGGAATGAGTCGAAATCACACTTTTCCGCTCGGATTTTCACAATCAAAAAGTTCATATTCATATTCAAGACCTCATAATATGTATGAATCTATTGACAAAAACATCATATTTCGTGTTTTCAGAGCGCTATCTGCAGTTATATGAAGTTTGAAATAAGTCAAAATTACCACATTCTGAGCAGTTTCAAAGTATTGCAAATCACATAAATCTATCCATTATAACATAATACGCATGAATCCGTCCTCAAATGCACAAAATTTTGCGTTTCCAGCAAGTTATCGGCGTTTTTTCTGAGTCTCGTTGAGAAATTTATGACTCTGTAAATCTGCTCAGAAGCAAGATTTTGCTTCAAAAGTGCGTTATATGGCAAAATCTAGCATCAAATACATCACACTTCGTGTTTTTAGAGAGCTATTTGCAGTTTTACAAACTATGGAATGAGTCGAAATCACGCTCCTCCGCGCAGATTTTCACAATCAAAAAGTCCATGTTCCTATTCAGGACCTCATAATATGTATGAATCTATTGATAAAAACATCATATTTCGTATTTTCAGAGCGCTATCTGCAGTTATATGAAGTTTGAAATAAGTCAAAATTACCATTTTCTGAGCAGTTTAAAAGTATCGCAAATAACATAAATCTATCCAATACAACATAATACGCATGAATCCGTCCTCAAATGCAGAAAATTTTGCGTTCCCAGCAAGTTATCGGCGTTTTTTCTGAGTCTCGTTGAGAAATTTTTGACTCTGTAAATCTGCTCAGAAGAAAGATTTTGCTTCAAAAGTGCGTTATATGGCAGAATCTAGCACCAAATACATATTTTTTGTTTTTAGAGTGCTATTCGCAGTTTTACAAACTTTGGAATAAGTCGAAATCACGCATTTCCGCGCAGATTTTTACAATCAAAAAGTTCATATTCCTATTCAGGACCTCATAATATGTATGAATCTATTGACAAAAACATCATATTTCGTGTTTTCTGAGCGCTATCTGCAGTTATTTGAAGTTTGAAATAAGTCAAAATTACCACATTCTGAGCAATTTCAGAGTATCGCAAATCACATAAATCTATCCAATACAACATAATACGCATGAATCCGTCCTCGAATGCACAAAATTTTGCGTTTCCAGCAAGTTATCGGCGTTTTTTCCGAGTCTCGTCGAGAAATTTTTGACTCTGTAAATCTGCTCAGAAGCAAGATTTCGCTTCAAAAGTGCGTTATATGGCAGAATCTAGCACCAAATACATCATATTTCGTGTTTTTAGAGTGCTATTTGCAGTTTCACAAATTTTGGAATAAGTCGAAATCACGCTTTTCCGCGCAGATTTTCATGATCAAAAAGTTTATATTCCTATTCAGGACCTTATAATATGTATGAATCTATCGACAAAAACATCATATTCCGTGTTTTCAGAGCGCTATCCGCAGTTATATGAAGTTTGAAATAAGTCAAAATTACCACATTCTGAGCAGTTTCAAAGAATCGCAAATCACATAAATATATACAATACAACATAATACGCATGAATCCGTTCTCAAATGCACAAAATTTTGCGTTTCCAGCAAGTTATCGGCGTTTTTTCCGAGTCTCGTCGAGAAATTTTTGACTCTGTAAATCTGCTCAGAAGCAAGATTTTGCTTCAAAAGTGCGTTATATGGCAGAATCTAGCACCAAATACATCATATTTTGTGTTTTTAGAGTGCTATTTGCAGTTTTACAAACTTTGGAATAAGTCGAAATCACGCTTTTCCGCGCAAATTACCACGAACAAAAAGTCATATTCCCATTCAGGACCTCATAATATGTATGAATCTATTGACAAAAACATCTTATTCCGTGTTTTTAGAGCGCTATCTGCAGTTATATGAAGTTTGAAATAAGTCAAAATTACCACATTCTGAGCAGTTTCAAGGTATCGCAAATCACATAATTCTATCCAATACAACATAATACGCATGAATCCGTCCTCAAACGCACAAAATTTTGTGTTTCCAGCAAGTTATCGGCGTTTTCTCTGAGTCTCGTTGAGGAATTTTTGACTCTGAAAATCTGCTCAGAAGCAAGATTTTGCTTCAAAAGTGCGTTATATGGCAGAATCTAGCACCAAATACATCATATTTCGTGTTTTTAGGGTGCTATTTGCAGATTTACAAACTTTGGAATGAGTCAAAATCACGCTTTTCCGCGCAGATTTTCACAATCAAAAAGTTCATATTCCTATTAAGGACCTCATAATATGTAGGAATCTATTGACAAAAACATCATATTTTGTGTTTTCAGAGCGCTAGCTTCAGTTATATGAAGTTTGAAATAAGTCAAAATTACCACATTCTGAGCAGTTTCAAAGTATCGCAAATCACATAAATCTATCCAATACAACATAATACGCATGAATCCGTCCTCAAATGCACAGAATTTTCCGTTTCCAGCAAGTTATCGGCGTTTTTTCTGAGTCTCGTTGAGAAATTTTTGCCTCTGTAGATCTGCTAAGAAGCAAGATTTTGCTTCAAAAATGCGTTATATGGCAGAATCTAGCACCAAATACATCATTTTTGAGTGCTATTTGCAGTTTGACAAACTTTTGAATAAGTCGAAATCACGCTTTTCTGCGCAAATTTTCACAATCAAAAAGTTCATATTCCTATTCAGGACCTCATAATATGTATGATTCTATTGACAAAAACATCATATTTCGTGTTTTCAGAGCGCTATCTGCAGTTATATGAAGTTTGAAATAAGTCAAAATTACCACATTCTGAGCAGTTTCAAAGTATCGAAAATCACATACATCTATCCAATACAACATGATACGCATGAATCCGTCCTAAAATGCACAAAATTTTGCGCTTCCAGCAAGTTATCGGCGTTTTTTCTGAGTCTCGTTGAGAAACTTTCGACTCTGAAAATCTGCTCAGGAGCAAGATTTTGCTTCAAAAGTGCGTTATATGGCAGAATCCAGCACCAGGTACATCATATTTCATGTTTTCAAAGTGCTATTTGCAGTTTTACAAACATTGGAATAAGTCGAAATTATGCTTTTCCGCGCAGATTTTCACGATCAAAAAGTTCATATTCCTATTCAGCACCTCATAATATGTATGAATCTATTGACAAAAACATCATATTTTGTGTTTCCAGAGCGCTATCTGCAGTTATGTGAAGTTTGAAATAAGTCAAAATCACCACATTCTGAGCAGTTTCAAAGTATCGCAAATCACATAAATCTATCCAATACAACATAATACGCATGAATCCGTCCTCAAATGCACAAAATTTTGCGTTTCCAGCAGGTTATCGGCGTTTTTTCTGAGTCTCGTTGAGTAGGTAAGCAAGGCGAGTTCTGGGACAAAGATAAATCTGTAGCATCCACAGCATCTCAATTGACGTCACGCCCTCGACCAATTTAGAAATAAAATTATTTTTTGGATCATAGATTTCGTTGGAGAGGTGGTTTGCGAAGTGGATGAGTTAACTCTCGTTCATTTTAATTTCAATAGATGGCACTGTGTGCAGTATTTTCTCCCGCTGCATAGATGGCACTAGTAGAATTTAAAAATAGGTTTCTTCAATTTTATTGGAATAAGAATAAGATTCTCTTGACTATGATTGGTTTGGTTAAGAATTATTTTATTATAAAAAATGAATGTATAAATATTAACTATGATTAATTTCTATTATATTTTATTTTATGACAGTTTTACAAATTTAACATGAATGTTTTACAATTACAATGACAGAATCCAAATGAATGACACTTTTCACAAGCTTCACCATCCATTTGAAGTCTTGGTACAATAAAACATTGTAAATCACAACACCATTTATTGTTATCGCTATTTCCATATCTAATATGACTTTTCACTCCATCAGTTATATTAATTTCACCCCTATTTTCTTCAGTATTGTAGGTATTATTCAAAAACTTCTCATAAATGGTTTTGAAATCATTTGAATTCAGTGGAAGATTTTCTTCACAAGTTTGTCTTATGAATGGACAATCCTTGGACCATTTGCGATGTTCTTCCAAAGCATCATCCCCTTCTTTCCAATTATGTAATAAAACATGACAAAAAATACATTCTACAACATCTTTGTAATTAGTTGAATAAAATCCAGCTTTTGCTAGATTTTGAGGTAGTATATTTGGATTGTCCCAAGTAGTAAATGATAATAGTCGATTAATTTCACTTTTCAAACTCATGTTGACAATAGCAATATTTGACTGCAAATGAGAGCTATTAGACAATGATTTTATATATATATATATATATATATATATATATATATATATATATATATATATATATATATATATATATATATATATATATATATATGCATATATATATGTATATATATATATATATATATATATATATATATATATATATATATATATATATATATATATATATATATGTATATATATATATGTATATATATATATATATATATATATATATATATATATATATATATATATATATATATATATATATATATAATATTTTATAAATTTTGATAGTGCAATAGTTTCGATAAAAGTACTTTCAATTGTTCAAGTATGCTTATATTTGGACAATCTATGTTTAACAAAGATAAATCAAATTTCCCTGCACGTTCTAATGAGTTGGTAAATTCATTAAATTCGTAGAAATTATCATCTTTTACAAAATACAAACGTCCGTTTGTATATTTAAATACTGTTTGAATTTTATCAGGAATACTCGGAAATTTATCTTTAACATATCCTTCATCTTTTATTCTAAAATTACATTCATCTATTTCTATGTATTTATTTTTATTATAAAAAATATAGGTACGTCCGAAAGTGTTACTAATCGCGGCATGTATATCACGTATAGGATGATTGAATAAATTTTCATTTATAGATGTATATATCATCAATGAAGGATATTTAACATTGTAGAATTGATCGTTGATAATCACCATGATATCTCCATTTGGTCGTTAATATAAAGCTGATATTCTTTGAAAGTATCTGGTAGAAATTTGAATAAGTTTGTCAGAAGCAAAGGTTTGTTTATTAGTTCATTATCGTTTAACCTTTTATACCATACCCATTTTTCATAAAAAATATACATTTTTTTATTAATTATAAGAAAATGATTGAAATTTTTCTGGTTACACAAAATTGGGAAATCATCAATTACAGTATTTGTTTGTATTGAATTTGTTTTCGAAGATGTAATTGGGGTCTCTGTTGTAGTAGATTCTTCGATAGTTATTGTTGTTTTTTTTTTGTGAGATTATACAAACTTTGAATGCCTTTAATATCATCTGGATGTAAGTCGTATGAATCATTGTTGAATATATTATTCAAACTCAATGGGTACATTACAGCCATTTCGTTATCAGAATGTTGTAAACCCAATACATGACCTACTTCGTAGACCAAAGTTTGAAATAAACAAGTTTCATCATAATCAGCGGGTGGTGTTGATAAGAAAGACCAATTCTCAGACATGTCTATATGAATTTCTGAATAAAGTCCCAAATTCGGTGGGTCAGCATGTGCAATTACACCACCTTTACCATCAAAAGGACTGTTACAAACTTGAGATGGTCCAAATCGATAATGAAGATTGAAACCAAAAGATATAAATATATGCGCACTATTATAATTATTAGTGTTAATAAAATTTATGTTTGTATATTCAGCCCACAGATCAAAAGCTTTTTGTATAACATATATTATTCTTTGATCATCTCCGTGATAGAACCAAAGTATTGTGTCATTTGACCATTTTATGTTATGAGTTTTAAAAAAATCTATATCTTTTACTCCACATCTGGGTCTCTTCATAAAATTTATTGTATCATTATTTAGTTCACCATTTTGTTCCAAGTTGTATCTCTCTTGGAACGTTTTTAACGCATCTTTATACAAAAAATCATTCTTTGATATGAATAGCAAAGAAGTAGAGGTTGGAGTAGTATTTATATAACCATATTTTTCTAAATATGTAAGCGAACTCTCATAATCAAATGAAGCATTTCCTAATGCTAAAGACAAATATATCAGAAAAATTGGTATCATTTCAACAAATAGTAACGTACTTACACACGTTATATATAGAAATGCTAAGGAACTAGATTATTTTGTTCTTTTATACTTTTTAATTACATTTTTTTCAAGAAACTGAATAAAAATTTACTCGCCAATTGAAAGTACGTTTATTACAACCAATTATCATTGGTATTATTTCTATCAATAGGGAAAGTATGAGATAAAAGACACTATAAAAAAGAGTGGAGTGAAATACTCACCCAACAGATCAACTAACTCTCAGCTGAAGAATACTAAAAGTTTAGTTCCGAAAGGTAATTTCGTTAAATTATATATTTATGAATCTTTGTTGACTTATTTTTTTATTGATTATTCCAGATATTATGCATCAACACAATAACAATATGTCTGAAACAGGATTAGGTATAGGAAAAAAACAAATTACATTCAAAAAGCCTTCGTTGAAGAAAATGAATGAAGATTGTGTAAAAAATAAGGAGAACATTCCGGCATCAATTATTACTGCACCAATACCGGCCATAACTAATAATAACTTGCAATTACAAGAAAATTATATCATGTCAAATATATCAGATCAAACAAAACAACAAATAAGTGATGGTGTTTATCAATGTGTTTTAGAAACAAGTGCTGAAAAAAAATTGTCAGAATGTGTTAATAGTGTTTCTTGTTCGGAAGTAGATACAAGTTATAATTCAGTGCCATGTTTTCAACAATATAATATTGTTGATGTTAGATTTAAAAATAATAGAAGATTAATATAAGAACATAGATACGTACTAAATAACAATTTGAGTAACTGGGTGAGCATTGGACTTAATCCATTGAATAATTTTGAAACTATGATAAGACTCTTTAACATAAATGATTCAAATACTATTTGTTTTAATTTGAATAACTGGAATGAATTTACACAACTCAAGTTCATCATTTTGAATCATTTGAATTATAAAAGTAATATAGAGTATCATAGTTTCAATAATTACTATTTAATCTTTGATAACATTGACAATATAAACATTTTATTTATAAAGTGGTGTAATAATTATATACGCTTTGATTTAGAATCCGTGACTACATTATTCAATTTAATTGAATCTATAAATCTGTATGCGAATTTTTTGAACTGTTTAAATTACTCTGAATACTATACAGATCTAATTTGTAAAGGATCTTTATTAGGTAATAAAATGGTTGCAAATATAAACTCGCTGTTAACTTTAGATAATAATATTTATGTTATTGCAGCAAAAGAATTAATTGCAATATATTCTTATATAATAGAAAGAGGTATGAATTTTTAAAAGAAAAAATGGGGGATGAAGGTGTAGGTACACTATAAAACAGAGAACAAGTTATTTATATCATTGTAAAAAATATGTTCATTGTTATTTAATTATTACAATAGATTATTTATGCTTATTTCAACTAAGGAGTGCATTTGTACAAGGGTACTCATAACGAAATTTTGTTAAATATCTATTCGACTCTCCTGTCAAAAATTTAGCACAATAAGAACATTCATATAATTCTTTTATTTCGAACAAATTGTACCTACATTTATAACATTTTTTTATGTCAAAATATAATAAGCTCTGTAGGTGTAATATTTTATAATCAGTTAAATAAAAATTCTTAACAATATTCATGTTAATTAATTCATGTAAATTATTTTCATGATACAATTCTTGTGAACAATCAAAACAGATATTATATGATCCATTTGTCAAATATTTGAAAACTTTAATACAAAAATAAACTGATTTTGAGTTTACCATAGAATTTGATATTAGAGTTTTGAGGTCTTTTGGAAAAAAAGTTGTGTTTGAAGAACTGGATATTATATCATTCAATCTTTCTTCGTCAGCGTCTATTAGTTCATCATAAAAATCATCCCATTTATCTCATTGTTCGAGAATATTCCGTAATTCATTATGTCTCATATCGAAAGATTCGTTACATTCTAATTCCATTTTTATATTTCTGAAAAAAAATCAAGATAATTTTAGCTTTGCTTGTTTATGAACTATTATACTCTTCAACAACTTTTTGACAGTATTTTAATGCTTTTTTTGGAACAAATTGTTTACAATAATCACATTTTTGAATTTCTTTAGCACGAAATTGGAATTTATTACAGCCGTTACATTTTACACTAGAAAAAATTGTCAAGCTTTGCAAATGTATATTTCTATGACTTGTTAAATAGAGTTGTTTTGTTTCATTGGCTTCAATTATTTGTTGTAAATTATTTGAGATATATATATTTTGTGTACAATTATAGCAGTAATTATATAAGCCATTGGTTGAATATTTCTTAACTGACACACAAAAGTATAAAATTTTTGATTCAAGAATTGAATTTGATATAATTTTTCTGAATTCGTTAGGAAAAAATGTTATATTTGGATAGTTATTGACGCATTGATGTATTAATGATTCTTCATTAATCATTTCTTCATCATAATAGTTTTTCCAGCTGGGCCATGTTTCTATTAAATTCAACAAATCGAAAGAACTATTGTCAAGAGTTTCATAACACTGTAAGTCCATAATAATAGCACTAAAAATAATGAAATTTGTTATTGTGTAGAAATGAAGAACAAAAATTGGAAGTATGGACGCTGACGCTGTTAAAACAAATAAGAATTTAAAAAAAATATAGTATGCCTGTTGAGACATTTTAAATTTTCACAATGTTATAACATAGTTATAAATATGAGTAAATATAAATAATTATTCTCCCAAAATGTTTCCAAAAGGTAACATCCAGAACGTTATCACTCCGATCTAGTTTTAGATAAATATTTTCTTTATTAAATAGATTCTTCACTTTTATTGACAGCTTATTGAACTGCTTAGGTAGAAATGTGATAAAATTTTCTATTCCAAGTAATATTGAAGGATCATAACGAGTATCTACATGAAGCAGCACATTTCTTTATATGGTTGGTTATCTTTCAAGTTTTTAATGTTAATGTTGGTTATAAATTTACTTTGACCAATTTTATTCTATTTTTTATCCATATTTTATAATACAATAGAACAAAAACTATTTGAATGATGACGCTGTTAAACCAAATAAGAAAATTTCAAAAATATAATTAAAATTATGTAGAAGAATGTACACTTTTTCTTTCAATAGTTCGATGGAATAATTTTCATTTTCTACAATTTCATAAAATAGTTATAAATATGAGTAAATATCAATGATACATATTATTATTTTTTTTTAATGAGTAAATACAAATGATTATTTTTTTAAATTGTGTAAATATGAGTAATTATTTCTCTAAAATAATTTTTCAAGGATTTTCTTCAAAAATTATGTTCAGAGCGTTGTCACTCCGATCTATTTTTAAGTACAAATCTTCTTCATTGAATAGAGTCTTCACTTCTTCTTTAGACAGGTCATTGAACCGCTTTGGTAAGAATATGATAAAATTCTCGATTTCTAATAATATTGAAGGCCCATATCGAGTATCGACATAACGGCCCGCGTTTACTTTATAAAATTTGTTATCTTCCAAATCTTTAATGTTTACATTAGTTTTGAATTTCCTCCCGCCAATTTTATTCAATTTGTCCATATTCTATAATACAATAAAGCAATAAATATTTAAAACATTATTATAAATAAAAAGTATACTTACATTTTTATATTTCGCTTAGGTTCACGTTTTAGAATTGATTTTTATGTAGTATTAGTTAATTACTATTTTATTCTACAGAACGAATGAATGCACATTCCAAGAGAATCACCTTATATACCTAAGTAAAAATTGTTTTTAAGAATACAAGGTACCACAAGGAGATATGATAGATTCAATTTTTTACCTCACAATCCTGTTTTTGTATTTTGTATTTTGTTTTTCGAAAAACATATTTTTCACAAAAATTTTTGATTAGAAAAAATAATCTAGGTTACAGAATGGAAAAATCATCATTTTGCCGATAGCAAAGAGAAGGAAAATATTTTTCTACATATTTCTGTTTACTTAAAAATATGTTTTTTCAAAAAGCAGATTTAGTTTCAAAATGTTGTACTTGCTATGAGGTGAAGGTGTTGTGTTTTGTTTGCTCAGATTATAATTTGATAGTAGTGAGTTATAATAATAAACCGTGAATATAAAATGTTTACTTGGGAAGCTATAAGATCCTCGTTTGTTAAAAGAGTATTTTCTGGTCGTTTATTAAATGATGAAAACATAATAGATCCAATTAGATTTCTTAATCAATGTTCTCTAGAACTTGTTCAAGAAATCGGGGAATTCATGTTTAATTTTTAATCACCTGTTAAACTAAACTGTGAGCTAGTATGTGAATATGTTATAAAAATAGGGAATAGTGAAATATTCACTAATATATATCATCAATCTAAAATGATGCCAATAACAATAAGTGATGATTTTATTGATTGGTTTACCAATCATGTACAGTCACCAATTTTAGTACATATGTCTGAGTTTCAAGAACGAGAGAGTGGTAAAGCTCTTAATCGAGTCTCATATTTACAAGTAAGAACTTTTTTACTAAATTAAAATTGAAATTTAATTGTTTCTCATTTTTTTCAGGTCAATATTGGTAAATATGACGTTTTGAATACAGGTGGCTCTTCTTATATCGAGCTACCAGAATGTATGAATGATAAAAAAGCTGTTATCAATGTTAAAAATCTAAACGACGAAAAATGTTTTATTTGGGCTATTTTGGCTGCTTCATATAATATAGACACACACCCTGAGAGAGTTTCTGATTATCCTATAAATCATAGTGAAATATTCAATTTGACAGGAGTAATGTTTCCCACACCTCTTTCAGTCATTTAAAAATTTGAAAATCAAAATGATATATCAAATAGTGTATATGGCTTAGAATTTGATTATAAATTGAAAACGTATATGATTGTTGGTCCTCTTCATTATACAAAATGTAAAAAAAATAATCATATTAATCTATTATATTTTAAAAATGATTTCAAATCCCACTATGCATGGATTAAATCTCTTTCTCGTTTAATGGCTCTGCAGTTATCTAAAAAAAAAAATCATAAATACATTTGCGATCGTTGCTTACAATATTTTGAAACATTTGCTTCATTTCAACGTCATATTGAAGACTGTTGTCTAATGGATGCTGCAAAAATTGAAATGCCTTCCAAAGGTGACAAATGGATAAAGTTCGAAAATTTTATGCACAAACAGGCACATCCATTGGTCATATACAGCGATATAGAATGTTTAACTATTCCAGTACATTCTTGCCAACCAAATTCAACTCAACCATTCACAAATATTTATCAACATCATATTCCATGTGCTATAGGGTATCAAGTTGTATGCTCATACGATAAATCATTATCATCTTATGATTCATGCCGTGGACCTGAAGCGGTTGTATGGTTTATAAATAAATTGGAAAAATTGGCAAACATGGTACAAACTTTTTATAAAAATATAGCACCATTAAAAATGACTTCTGAGGATTGGGATAATTTCAATAGTACTAATATTTGTCACATATGTAATGAAGCAATAATCGATGACGGAAATAAGGAAGAAGAAAAAGTTAGAGACCACTGTCACTTATCTGGTGAGAGAAATTTACTCATATAATAGTAATTTATGACATTTACACTCTACAAATTACCATTATTGAAATAACATGATTGTTAGGTCGTTATCGGGGGCCTGCACATAATAGTTGTGATTTAAATTACAAAAAACCCTCATTTATCCCTATTTATTTCCATAATTTTAGATGTTACGACAGCCATCTGATTGTAAGAGAGCTTGGAGCAGCAAAGGAAGCAATAAATCTTATTCCATCAACAGAAGAAAAATATATATCCCTCTCAAAAAAAGTTGATGGAATGACGTTTAGATTTCTTGATTCATATAGGTATTCAATTAAATAATTTTAATAGTATAGTATAGTAGTATTATTTAAAAAAAAAATCAATTCTACAGATTTATGCAAAGTTCATTAGAAAAACTTGCTGACAATTTAGATTCTTCAGACTTAGTTTTCATCAATGAACATTATACAAATGAAATGAAAAGAGATTTACTCACTAGAAAAGGGATTTTACCGTATGATTATGTCAATAACTGGGAATGTTTGGGAATGAAACATATACCATCAAAGTCTGAGTTCTACTCTAAACTGAATAATGTGCATATTAGCGATGAAAGCTATGATCATGCGCAATTAGTATGGAATACATTTGATTGTAAAACGCTGGAGGATTATTTGGAACTTTATCTACAAACAGATGTACTTCTCTTGACAGATGTTTTCGAAAACTTCAGAAATTTATATCTAAAATTTTATGGCTTGGATCCAGCATTTTATCATACAACACCTGGTATGTTATATTGAAAATTAAGAGTTATATTCAACGTTAAAAGTTGTTCAATATTATTGTTTTATTTTAGGGATAGCTTGGGATTCTATGTTGAAGATTACTAAAATACGATTGGAACTTTTGACAGATATAGATATGTTACTTTTTTTTGAACGTGGCATTCGTGGTATAACTAGTTTATTAGTGAATGATTCAACAAAGGATTGAAAAATTATATTTTTTCAGGTGGTATAAGCCAATGTTGCAATCGGTATGCTCGTGCTAATAATCGATACATGAATAGTTATAATAAAGAAGAAGACGAGAAGTTTTTGATGTATTTTGACGCTTGCAACTTGTATGGTTATGCAATGACGCAAAATCTCCCATATGGAGGATTTTCATGGTTAACTGATTGTGAAATAAAAGAACTGAACATCATGTTAATATCCAATCAAAACTCTGAAGGGTATATACTAGAGGTTGATTTGAATATTCCAGAAGAGCTGCATGATAAATTTAGAGATTTTTGTTTGTGCTCTGAACACCGTACGCCTCCAAACTCAAAACACAAAAAACTTATGACCACATTATATAATAAAGAAAAATATGTAATTTATTATACCAATTTGAAACAAGCGTTGAATTTAGGAGTTAAATTAGAAAAGATACATCGCGTTATCAAGTTCAATCAATCACCTTGGTTGAAGGAGTATATTGATATCAATACAAATTTTCGAAAAAATGCTGTCAGCGAATTCACAAAAAACTACTATAAACTGAAAAATAATGCAATAGTTGGTAAGTCAATAGAAAATATTCGAAACAGACGTGATATTAAATTAGTTTCATCTTGGAATGGTCGTTATGGTGCTCGTAAATTACTTGCTAAACCAAATTGTAAAAAAGTTATATTATTTGATGGAAATTTTGTTTCAATAGAATTGTCAAAAACTAGAATTGTTTTCAATGAACCAGTGTATATTGGAATAGTCATTCTTGAATTATCGAAACATTTGATGTATGAGTTTCATTATAATTATATACTGAAAATATATAAAAGTCCTAAGCTTCTTTATATGGATACTGACAGTTACTTGTACGAATTCACCAATGAAGATCCATATGTAAAAATAAAACAAGATATACATAGATTTGACACTTCAAATTATAATTTGGGTAATAAATATAATATTCCATTGATGAATAAGAAGGTAGTTGGATTATTCAAAGATGAGAACGGAGGACAAATAATGACTGAATTTGTTGGATTACGTTCAAAAATGTATAGTTTCACTCTAGAAAATGAAGAAATAGCACATTCTAGAGCAAAAGGAATTCTAACCAATATAACAAGAACTTTATCGATTGACGACTATAAAAATACTCTGTTCAATAAATCAGAACTTTACAAAACACAACGAAATATGATTTCCAGAGCACATAATATTTTTTCCATCGAACAAAACAAACTTACGTTGAGTTCAAATGATGATAAATGGTATATTCAAGAAAACACAACTGACACGCTGCCATGGGGTCATCATAAAATTGCCACGTTTGAACAATATTGATCAAACCTCAAACTTTTTGAAGTAACATCTTCTTTGCAATCCTTAAATGCTAAATTAGTGATAAAATTTGTTTGAATAACACACAACGCTCAAAAAGAATAATGAGCGCTAGCTGAGTCAAGAAAATTAATACAGCATACACAATTCAAAAAATTTATTCCTTCATATATATATATATATATATATATATATATATATATATATATATATATATATATATATATATATATATATATATATATATATATATAAAATATGTATGAAATTAAAATCTAAGCAAACAAAATACAACACATTCATCTCATAGCAAGTACAACCATTTCAACTAAATCTACTAGTCTTAATTTATTGTATAATGTAATTAAATCTATTGTAAATAAATAATTATAGAATGAATAAGTGTTTTTAAATTTCTATTGCTTTTATTCTTCATGATACTACTTTTACATTTCCTGATAACGGATCATATTCAGTAATTCGGTCATGCAATATTAAACAATACGCTGATGTATTATCCGGAAAATTTTCATTCGCTTCTATCTCAAGCCTTATATCAACAGAAGAAGATTTTATTGTTTCATTTCGATTCGTACAATCTGAAATAACCAATGGAGCTTTTTGTTAAAATTCATTTTTGGTCAATGAAGGTTCACTTTCTTGCTTATAATAGAACTTCTGAAAATTGATATACATTTCGTATAGTAATGCAAAACGATTATTTCCGAAATGTAAATTCAAACTATTGTATGGGTAACAAACAGAATTCAAATATAACTTAATATTAGTTAGATTACAGTGATCAATTCACTAGCACTTTTACTTATTATATTCTTCCTATTTGTTTGAAAACCAATTATGACAGCTTGTGGCTTTTCAAGCTGAGGTGATGTTTTTACAATCCACGTTACTTTATTTGTTGTCGGTAATGTAGGATATTCGTGAATATCCCAACTACGATATGTTATTTGTATTATTTTATTAGAATCAACTATTTTCAACAATTTTAGTCGTTCTCCATCATTTACGTAAACATGCGGTACATGCCACTGTAGTTTAGAAATGGTTATTTTCAAATTCTCGGTGCTAGAATAACAGTTTTCATCATTCCTTGCTCGTATCAAGAATAATTCTTGTTAATTATTTATAAGAATTTTTTTATAATCTTCACAAAATCCCAAGAGTAACTTTAACGGAATACAAATATTGAAGTCGTCATTACTGTTGAAAGTCCTATGTGAACCCCAACCAGCATTTTCATAACTAGCAGCTTTTGTGGGAGATGGAGATGATAATGCTTTCATTGTACTTCTAATACCAACGAATTTATTTTTATCGATATCAACACCATTTAGAGAGTATCGAATTTCATCAAATAAGAACGCAATTCCATTATTGGATATAGAGGTTGCTTCTATTGGCGGCTTTTCATCATTTAATTTTGTTATTTTACCTTCAATATAAATGTAACTTTCACTAGGTAACGTGTAAATATCTTGTTGCTGAATTGGTATAACAATTTGATCACTTTTATCAAAAGTTGAAGAAAGGTACGGTAAATGTGGATGAATCTCTACTCGTGATATTGCACTATCAAATATAATGTCGGATCGAATATTCAAAATATCAATCATTATTTATTTTTTATTTTTAATCACAAAGATTTTAGAAATGCAATATTTTCAGGTGTTAACTTGTTTTTAGTTTGAGAATGAATAACCGTTTTCGACCATAATTGCGTTTTTTCATAGTCTATTCCCATTTCCATGAAATAGGTTGTAAATATATTAGAATGTTAATTTTTTCGTTTCTAAAATTTATAAGTCTTCCTGCTTGGTCAGTAATTTTGACTGTTATGTTGTTTATTTCTTCTGTGTTAATTGGTAAATATGTTTCTTTTTTCATTGATTCTATAATTTTGTATCCAGGTGAGACGTCAGGATAAAACTGATGGATTATGTGAGATGGTTTATCGTTTATATATGAACCAATTGCAATATTACACTCAATGCGTATCACATTTACTTTGAATATTTCAACTTGTTTATCAGACTCGTGCTCGATGTTTGGTTCAAGTATACGTTTATCAAATCCTATCAATGTTCCTATACAATTATTTTGAGTGAAATCTATTTCACACGATGAGAATATCTTACATTTTGAAGTATTATTATTAGCCTCTAGTTTAAGATAATTTATTCTTCTCTCCATAATTATTTCATTGTTATGATTCGAGTTAATTAAATTTGAATTATTTATTTGATTCTGTGAATAACTTCCAATGTCTTCAATTTCATGAGAACCTTCTGGAATTTCAACTATTTTATTGTCAAAATAGAATTTATTATTTGTTTTATCTATATTTGGTATTGTATTATACGTATCTTGACTATCAAATCTTATATAATATTTTCGTTTTATGGGGGGGAAAAAATCTACACTTATTTCTGAGGTATTACCATCTATCGCAATAATTTGAGGAAACGTATCACCGGAAATTCCAAACTGAAATGATGGAAAATAAAAATTATATAGTATTTATCAGAAAATTTGAACATAAATGTCCACAATTAAATGTATCAAAATTTTGATAAGCTTCATGATTATATCTTATCGTCACATTTTTTCCCAAATAATTTACTAATTCTTTTGGTGGTTGCAAATTACCAAAACTATCATAGTATTGAACTATATATTATTTTTTTTCTATAAGCCACCCAGTGCGATCCAGAGTTATTCTCATCATCTAAATTTAAAATAGCACATTCATTTGCATATGGTTTTTTTGATAATGAATTCCTCATAAATATTCCCCGAAAATATGGAATATTTTCACAATATTTTGATAAATCGAAATTGTTTAGTGCTCGCCTTGGTAAATTATTCAGAAAAATTATTTTCGACGTTTTTTTTTTTCGCATGCCCGAACCTCTTTTATAGGGTTTTGATTATAAACCCTTCCCTAACGCTTTCTTAGTACCATATGCAGTAGCACCACTTATAGCACCTGTTAATATTGCTTTACCAATTAATGGTAGTAAAGGTATCAAAGCTGGAAGAATACCTCCAATTTTTCTCGGTGTTTTAATAACACGTCTCTTCTGTTTCCTTCTTCTATAAGCCATGCCAAGTTTTCTCTTCACTTTCATAGCATTCGTAATCGTCCAAGCTGCTGCTCTTTCCTTAAAAAATGAGTTCTTAGATTTTACTTGTTGCCACGCCTTTTCTTGCAATACTTTATCTGCTTTATGTCTACTACTCAATTCTTTACTTTTTGAATACGCAATATCATGTTCCTTACATGCATTATCCAATAAATTAATTCCGGAATCTTTACGATCTAATCGTTCTTTTAACCTTGTACCTGGACCACAAAAATTATACCCTGGTAAGTGGATTTCAAAAGGTAAATTATCAATAGTGTTATTAACAAAGCCTTCACCATATATAATCATTGGAAAAGTATAAATAAGACTGAAAGTTATATTACTATTAAACTGTTTTTATAGTTTTCAACAAGAAAAAAAAATGAAAAAAATTGAGTTTATAAAACAAAAACAAGGTATAAAAGTAAAAAATTTTGACATGAACTATAAAATTAAGTGTAAAAAAAAAACATAGCAATTTACTTCCTTCAAATATACGAGGAATAATAAGCGGACCTTCAAATTGCGGTAAAACAAATGTAATGTTGAGTTTATTGACTCATCCTAATGGATTAAAATATGAGAATGTCTACATATATTCGAAAACTTTGAATCAGCCAAAGTATGAATTTTTTAAAAATTGTTTAAAACGTATAAAAGGTATTGGATATTATTCTTATAGCACAAGTGAAAATATTGTTGTACCAGAAAAGGCAAAATCAAATTCTATATTTATTTTCGATGATGTAATTACCGACCGTCAGGACTGTATGCGCAATTATTTTTGTCGTGGACGGCATAACAACGTAGATTCATTTTATTTATCTCAATCATACGCTCACATACCAAAACATTTATCAAGAGATAATACAAATTTTCGAATACTTTTTAAAAAAGATGATTTGAATTTAAGACATATTTTTAATGATCATATTGGAGATGATATGACATATGAATTTTTTAAAAAATTCTGTGAAGAATGTTGGAGAAAAAAATATGGATTTGTAGTTATAGATAAAGAATGTGAAACTGGGCGTTATCGAAATGGGTTCAGTAAATTTTTGAAATGTTCAACGTAATGAATTCTCCACAAAATAATGAAGTTATTCTTTATATGAAGGAAACTTTATATTAATACTCGCTATTAGTTTGTTGTCAGTGTTACAATAGTCATTACAACATGATGATGGAAGATTATGATAAAAAAATTGATAAAAAAAATTGAAAGAAATTATTGATGTTAGTAATGTAATAAGAGAGAAATATAGAAGTTTGAAAAATACAAAATCGGAGATGAACTCTTTTTTAAATGAAACTTATAAACCTATTACTGAACCACTTCAAGAAATTGTTAGAAACACGAAAGAAACGTCTGGAAACGCAAAAGAAACGTCCAATGAAAGTGTTGTTGACAACAATCAATTGAAATTGAAGAGAAAAAATTTTAAAGAAAGCAATTCCAAATTTGAGAAACCATTAAAGATGAGAAAGTTATCATTAAGTGATTAATCGTCGAGTGACGGTGAAAAAGATGAAATTAGCGACTACAAAAATGTTAACAGGAAAGAAAAAAGCATACAACATCCACCTTTCTTAAACAGTTATTGAAAAAAGTGAGGAAATATCACCTAAGTCATCAATAAAAGATTTTTTTAAAACTCCGGAGGGTACTGAAGAGTACAAATATTTACAAGATCAACATGAAGACATGATAGCAGATTACTTAATATATTTTGCAACAGCTAGTGATAGTGAGAAAGACGCGATTTATGGAATAAGAAAAGAAAATGATGCATTAAAAATTGGAAATGCTGATATTATAGTTGAACATGATACACTCTACATTGACGGAGAGCCATATGAAGGTACAAGATGTCTTTATGAATTGTTATTCAAAAAACGTCCAGAGCGAACTTTAGTTACAGAAAATGATAAAAATACTTATATGAATATATTATTACAAACAAATAGTCATCGTGTTGGTCATGAATCTTCAGGTAGAATCAAAGGATCAAGTAACTGGAAGTATGTGAATATTATTCAACCACGCATAACAACAATGAAACAGAGACATCCATTTGTTTATACACCAAAGAAATAAACTGGATTTGGTTTAATTCCTAGCACAAAAGAATACACAAATTTTAAAAGAGATTATATTTATTGGAACGATTCGAATGAACTAGTTGAAAGGTTACATTTGATTTTAGCATCTAAAGACGCAGGTAATAATATTCATGATAATGAAATTTTATCAATTTTGGAAGAGTTAAGGGAAGCAAATATAATTGAGTAAACTGAAAAAAAAATATCAGTCTGAAAATGGTGCTTGACAAATTCGTAAGACATTTAAGGAACAAACATAAGTTTGACAAATTATTATTAAAATTGAATTATAATAATGAATATGATGTAAATAAATTAAGAATAATAAATGCTGCAGATCCGTTACAATTAAATGATGTTACTACAAAAAAGTATGTTGATAATTTGACCAATAAAACTGAAAAATATGTACGTTCTAATTTGATACAGTCAATCCAAGTGAATGATGGAGAGGTTTATGATGCTCGAACAAAAAGAATTACTCAAGTTGGTGTTCCTATTCATGAAAGTGATGTATCGAATAAAAAATATGTTGACAGTTTATTGAGTACAATAAACACAAATATGAATGCCCAGATGAATCAAGTAATGAACTTAATCAACTCTAAAATAGATTCTTCAAAGGAAATAACTGATAGGATTGATAAAAAAATAGTTCAAATAAACATTTTGGAATCAAGAATTAATACTACCACAATTTCTATGAATGCTTTAAATAATGAGCTTCAAACTATGAAAAAAGAGTCTAGTAAACAAATTAATACTATTGTTGGAGAGTGTTCTAAGACTGTGCAAAATGAAATACGAAATAAAATGAATTACAATATCGACTTAGGGGAAAAATTACAGTCACAAATGAAGAAGGTTATCGAGTCATACGCGAAGGAGCATTTTGACAAACGGCTCTCTACATTTACAGTTAATGAAAATAAAGATAGAACTTCATATATTCCAAAAGACGTATAAGTAAAAAAATGGATAAGAAATTACATAAACAAGCAGGACGAAATTATCAAAGAAAGATAGTTTCAATTAAAGGAATTGATGATCGAAATATGAGTAAAGAAAAAATAGTTAAAGAGTTACATAAACAAGCAAGACGAAATTATCAGAGGAGAAAAGTAATAACTAAAGGAATCGATGATTTATGGCAATGTTATTTAGTTGTTAAGCTTCAACATTCTCGTGAAAATAAGGGTAATGAATATTTATTAACTGTTATAGATGTATTTTCCAAATTTGCTTGGGCACAGCCTTTAAAATCTAAAACTGGAATTGATGTTACAGACGCATTCAATAAGATATTAAAGCAAGGTCGCTCGCCAAAAAATTTACATTCTGATGAGGGGCGTGAATTTTTTAACAGTAATTTCCAAACTTTAATCAAAAAATATAAAACTAATCATTATTCTACATACTCAAACTTGAAAGCTAGTGTAGTAGAACGTTTCAACAGAACTTTAAAGAATTTAATGTGGTATCAATTTGGAATTCCAGGTTCATATGATTGGATTGACATATTGCAGAAATTAGTGACACAGTATAATATTTCTAAGCATAGAACGATAGGTATGTGCCCTAAAGATGTTAATGAACTTTATGAAAAACGTTTACTTCGAACAAAGTTTAACAATTTAAAAATTGCTGGAAAAGTTAAATTAAATGTTGGTGATTACGTAAGAGTTTCGAAACATAAAGAACTATTCGAGAAAGGTTATACACCAAACTGGTTTACAGAAATTTTTAAAATCGTGAAAAAACAAATAACCAATCCAATTACATACAAACTGGAAGATATTCATGGGCAAACTATTGGAGGTGGATTTTATGAACAAGAGTTACAAAAAACTCTCTTTCCTCATGTTTATTTGGTTGAAAAAATGATCAAAACCAAAGGCATGAAAGTATTTGTGAGATGTTTTGTATTTGCCTTTGATTCAACCCCAAACTCATGGATAAGCAAGCAAGATGTAATATAGGACTAAAAATATATAAAAACAAAAAAATATGGAGAAAATGACTAGTGTGTCTCTAATAGTAGCAGAATAAATTCATAATAAGATGGATTTAATTATTGATATTCAAGGTTTCAATATTTCCGAACAAAAATTTGTAGAAAAAGAAGTTGCAATCAAATCAACCGACGGTAAGGAATTCAAACACTTCATATTTGAGGCACCGTTCTGCTGGTGTAAATTGGAGGAAAAATATCAAAAGCAGGCTACATGGTTGAGCCATAACCATCATATGTTGATCTGGAATGATGGATTCATTTCTTCCAAATTCAGAGAAAGAATTATGCTCGACATGCTAAAATTAGCAGAAAGAGTATATGTAGCTGGAAAGCTTAAATATGAATTGGTAAATAATTTACTACAGAATTATGAACATATATCTGTTTACGACGTATGTGAGGATAATTTCTCTTTGAAGAATTTTTCTAACAATGAATCTTGTTCTCTGCATAGAAAATATGGTGTATGCGCTATAAGCAATGTGTATAAAATTGAAGAGTATTTGAATAATAAGAGTTAGAATTTTCAAAAAAACATTATATTAATGATTCACTATTTATTATTTAACATAAATGTATCTATTTTTTACAAATAAACTTTCAAGCTTGGAACAAGTGATAATTTTCTACATGAATACTATCCTAAAAAAGCTACTCTTAATACTCCTAGCGCCATCTGTACGGTAAGAAAAAAACTTGTAATTCATAAATAGTACACAGCGCCACCTATTGAAATGGAAGTAAATGAAAGCAAACTTATCCAGCTCCAAACCTTCACCCCCATATCTCCTCCACCCTCCTCTCATTACTATAGTGACATGATTCAGAAGAGTTTTTTCACTGCGTAATGTCGTTAAAAATGTTGAAATTATAGTAGTACAAATAGAATAAAATGAAAAATATACACTCACATTTCATCCTCGAAACAATATCCAGATGAATTTATAGAGAAACTTTGTCACAATTATTTTATCAAAATATTCTTCACACAATAAACGCTTTTTTGTTGACAGTATTCACGAGCGACTCACAAACTCAATTAAAGTAGCAATTATAATGTGCAATAAATTTTGTATCAAACATTAATGCTCAACCAACTCTTTATATTTTATTTTACTGCTTGCAAAAGTTGAACTAGGAAAAAAAAGTATGAGAATAGGGCTGTGATAATAATAAATTCAAATTGTCAGCAGCCCTATTCTTCAATTATTCTTTTCACCAACAAATCTCATGAACTCGCACAACAGAAATCATCCACAGTTTTATTCATCTTCGAAAGTGATAAAAAAATAAAGTATTCAACACTGAATATAATTTTTATAACAAACCATATTTGGTATTGAACAACATTACATTTTGATCAATGACAAATTCTTGAAGAACTGACTTGAACAAATTTAAACATGAAACTGATTATAAAGCTATAATAATTGAAAGATGAGGTGATATTCTATAACGGATTTCCCGTGAGAAACCACAATAACGAATATTTTTTTTAATGAGATAAGCTCATAATAATATATATAAAATTATAAACGCATTTATAGCAGAAATTGTGTTGATTGCAATGCAACAAGAATTTCCATGCGGTGAAACAAAAACTTGTAAATAAAATACTGCACGCAGCGCAATATATTAAAATTTAAATGATCAAAATTCAACACATCTACTCCGCAAACCACCTCTTCAACGACATCTACAGTTCAAAAACAGCGCTATCTATCGAAATTAAAATGAACGAGAGTTAACTCATCCATTTCGCAAACCACCTCTCCAACGACATCTATGACGAAAAAAATAATTTTTTTCTAAATTGGTCCAGGGCGTGACGTCAATTGAGATGCTGAGGATGCTACAGATTTATCTTTGTCCTAGAACCCGCCTTGCTCACCTACTTCGTTAAGAAATTTTTGACTCTGTAAATCTGCTAAGAAGCAAGATTTTGCTTCAAAAGTGCGTTATATGACAGAATCCAGCACCAAATACATCATATTTCGTGTTTTTAGAGTGCTATTTTCAGTTTTACAAACTTTTGAATAAGTCGGAATCACGCTTTTCCGCGCCAATTTTCACAATCAAAGAGTTCATATTCCCATTAAGGACCTTATAATATGTATGAATCTATTGACAAAAACATCATATTTCGTGTTTTCAGAGTGCTATCTGCAGTTATATGAAGTTTGAAATAAGTCAGAATTACCACATTCTTAGCAGTTTCAAAGTAACGCAATTCACATAAATCTATCCAATACAACATAATACGCATGAATCCGTCCTCAAATGCACAAAATTTTGCGTTTCCAGCAAGTTATTGGCGTTTTTTCTGAGTCTCGTTGAGAAATTTTTGACTCTGTAAATCTACTCAGAAGCACGATTTTGCTTCAAAAGTGCGTTATATGGCAGAATCTAGCACCAAGTACATCATATTCCATGTTTTTAGAGTGCTATTTGCAGTTTTACAAACTTTGGAATAAGTCGAAATCACGCCTTTTCCGCGCAAATTCTCACATTCAAAAAGTTCATATTTCTATTCAGGACCTCATAATATGTATGAATCTATTGTTAAAAACATCATATTCCGTCTTTCAGAGCGCTATCTGCAGTTATATGAAGTTTGGAATAGGTCAAAATTACCACATTCTGAGCAGTTTCAAAGTACCGCAAATCACATAAATCCATCCAATACAACATAATACGCATGAATCCGTCAAAAATGCACAAAATTTTGCGTTTCCAGCAAGTTATCGGCGTTTTTTTGGAGTCTCGTTGAGAAAGTTTTGACTCTGTAAATCTGCTCAGAAGCAAGATTTTGCTTCAAAAGTGCGTTATATGGTAGATTCTTGCACCAAATACATCATATTTCGTGTTTTTAGAGTGCTATTTGCAGTTTTACAAACTTTGGAATAAGTCGAAATCACGCTTTTCCGCGCATATTTCCACAATCAAAAAGTTCATATTCCTATTCAGGACCTCATAATATGTATGAATCTATCGACAAAAACATCATATTTGGTGTTTTCAGAGCGCTATCTGCAGTTATATGAAGTTTGAAATGAGTCAAAATAACAACATTCTGAGCAGTTCCAAAGTATCGCAAATCACATAAATCTATCCAATACAACATAATACGCATGAATCCGTCCTCAAATGCACAAAATTTTGCGTTTCCAGCAAGTTATCGGCGCTTTTTCTGAGTCTCGTTGAGAAATTTTTGACTCTGTAAATCCGTTCAGAAGTAGGATTTTGCTTCAAAAGTTTGTTATTTGGCAGAATCTAGCACCAAATACATCATATTTCGTGTTTTAACAGTGCTATTTGCAGTTTTACAAACTTTGGAATAAGTCGAAATCACGCTTTTCCGCGCAGATTTTCACAATCAAAAAGTTCATATTTCTATTCAGGATCTCATAATATGTATGAATCATATGACAAAAACATCATATTTTGTGTTTTCAGAGCGCTATCTGCAGTTATATGAAGTTTGAAATAAGTCAAAATTACCACATTCTGAGCAGTTTCATAGTATCGCATATCACATAAATCTATCCAATACAACATGATACGCATGAATCCGTCCTCAAATGCACAAAATTTTGCGATTCCAGCAAGTTATCGGCGTTTTTTCTGAGTCTCGTTGAGAAATTTTTGACTCTGTAAATCTGCTCAGAAGCAAGATTTTGCTTCAAAAGTGCGTCATATAGCAGAATCTAGCACCAAATACATCATATTTCGTGTTTTTAAAGTGCTATTTGCAGCTCCACAAACTTTGGAATAAGCCGAAATCACGCTTTTCCGCGCAGATTTTCACAATCAAAAAGTTCATATTCCTATTCAGGTCCTCATTATATGTATGTATGAATCTATTGACAAAAACATCATATTTCGTGTTTTCAGAGCGCTATCTGCAGTTATATGAAGTTTGAAATAAGTCTAAATTACCACATTCTGAGCAGTTTCAAAGTATTGCAAATCACATAAATCTATCCAATACAACATAATACGCATAAATCCGTCCTCAAATGCACAAAATTTTGCGTTTCCGGCAAGTTATCGGCGTTTCTTCTGAGTCTCGTTGAGAAATTTCTGACTCTGTTAAACTGCTCAGAAGCAAGATTTTGCTTCAAAAGTGCGTTATCTGGCAGAATCTAGCACCAAATACATCATATTTCGTGTTTTTAGAGTGCTATTTGCAGTTTTACAAACTTTGGAATAAGTCGAAATCACGCTTTTCCGCGCAGATTTTCACAATCAAAAAGTTCATATTCCTATTCAGGAGCTCATAATATGTTTGAATCTATTGACAAAAACATCATATTTTGTGTTTTCAGAGCGCTATCTGCAGTTATATGAAGTTTATATAAGTCAAAATTACCACATTCTGAGCAGTTTGAAAGTATCGCAAATCACATAAATCTATCCAATACAACATAATACGCATAAATCCGTCCTCAAATGCACAAAATTTTGCGTTTCCAGGAAGTTATCGGCGTTACTTCTGAGTCTCGTTGAGAAATTTTTGACCCTGTAAATCTGCTCAGAAGCAAGATTTTGCTTCAAAAGTGCGTTATATGGCAGAATCTAGCACCAAATACATCATTTTTCGTGTTTTTAGAGTGCTATTTGCAGTTTCACAAACTTTAAGATAAGTCGGAATCACGCTGTTTCGCGGAGATTTTTACATTCAAAAAGTTCATATTCCTATTCAGGACCTCATAATATGTATGAATCTATTGACAAGAACATCATATCTCGTGTTTTCAGAGCGCTATCTGCAGTTATATGAAGTTTGAAATAAGTCAAAGCTACCACATTCTGAGCAGTTTCAAAGTATCGCAAATCACATAAATCTATCCAATACAACATAATACGCATGAATCCGTCCTCAGATGCACAAAATTTTGCGTTTCCTGCAAGTTATCGGCGTTTTTTCTGAGTCTCGTTGAGAAATTTCTGACTCTGTAAATTTGCTCAGAAGCAAGATTCTGCCTCAAAAGTGCGTTATATGGCAGAATCTAGCACCAAATACATCATATTTCGTGTTCTTAGAGTGCTGCTTGCAGTTTCACAAACTTTGGAATAAGTCGAAATCACGCTTTTCCGCGCAGATTTTCACAATCAAAGAGTTTATATTCCTATTCAGGACCTCATAATATATATGAATCTATTGACAAAAACATCATATTTCGTGTTTTCAGAGCGCTATCTGCAGTTATATGAAGTTTGAAATGAGTCAAAATTACCACATTCTGATCAGTTTTAAAGTATCGCAAATCACATAAATCTATTCAATACAACATAATACGCATGAATCCGTCAAAAATGCGCAAAATTTTGCGTTTCCAGCAAGTTATCGGCGTTTTTTCTGAGTCTTGTTGAGGAATTTTTGACTCTGTAAATCTGCTCAGAAGCAAGATTTTGCTTCGAAAGTGCGTTATATGGCAGAATCTAGCACAAAATACATCATATTCCGTGTTTCCAGAGTACTATTTGCAGTTTTACAAACTTTGGAATAAGTCGAAATCACGCTTTTTCGCGCAGATTTTCACAATCAAAAAGTCCATATATCTATTCAGGACCTCATAATATGTAGGAATCTATTGACAAAAACATCATATTTCGTGTTTTCAGAGCGCTATCTGCAGTTATATGAAGTTTGAAATAAGTCAAAATTACCACATTCTGAGCAGTCTCAGAGTATCACAAATCACATAAATCTATCCAATACAACATGATAAGCATGAATCCGTCCTCAAATGCACAAAATTTTGCGTTTCCAGCAAGTTATCGGCGTTTTTTCTGAGTCTCGTTGAGAAATTTTTGACTCTGTCAATCTGCTCAGAAGCAAGATTTTGCTCCAAACGTGCGTTATATGGCAGAATCCAGCACCAAATACATCATATTTTGTGTTTATAGAGTGCTTTTTGCAGTTTTACAAACTTTGGAATAGGTCGAAATCACGCTTTCCCGCGCAGATTTTCACAATCAAAAAGTTCATATTCCTATTCAGGACCTCATAATATTTATGAATCTATTGACAAAAACATCATATTACATGTTTTCAGAGCGCTATCTGCAGTTATATGAAGTTTGAAATAAGTCAAAATTACCACATTCTGAGCAGTTTCAAAGTATCGCAAATCACATAGATCTATCCAATACAACATAATACGCATGAACCCGTCCTCAAATGCACAAAATTTTGCGTTTCTAGCAAGTTATCGGCGTTTTATCTGAGTCTCGTTGAGAAATTTTTGACCCTGTAAATCTGCTCAGAAGCAAGATTTTGCTTCAAAAGTGCGTTATATGGCAGAATCTAGCACCAAATACATCATTTTTCGTGTTTTTAGAGTGCTATTTGCAGTTTCACAAACCTTAAGATAAGTCGGAATCACGCTTTTCCGCGGAGATTTTTACATTCAAAAAGTTCATATTCCTATTCAGGACCTCATAATATGTATGAATCTATTGACAAGAACATCATATCTCGTGTTTTCAGAGCGCTATCTGCAGTTATATGAAGTTTGAAATAAGTCAAAGCTACCACATTCTGAGCAGTTTCAAAGTATCGCAAATCACATAAATCTATCCAATACAACATAATACGCATGAATCCGTCCTCAGATGCACAAAATTTTGCGTTTCCTGCAAGTTATCGGCGTTTTTTCTGAGTCTCGTTGAGAAATTTTTGACTCTGTAAATCTGCTCAGAAGCAAGATTCTGCTTCAAAAGTGCGTTATATGGCAGAATCTAGCACCAAATACATCATATTTCGTGTTCTTAGAGTGCTACTTGCAGTTTCACAAACTTTGGAATAAGTCGAAATCACGCTTTTCCGCGCAGATTTTCACAATCAAAGAGTTTATATTCCTATTCAGGACCTCATAATATATATGAATCTATTGACAAAAGCATCATATTTCGTGTTTTCAGAGCGCTATCTGCAGTTATATGAAGTTTGAAATGAGTCAAAATTACCACATTCTGATCAGTTTCAAAGTATCGCAAATCACATAAATCTATTCAATACAACATAATACGCATGAATCCGTCAAAAATGCACAAAATTTTGCGTTTCCAGCAAGTTATCGGCGTTTTTTCTGAGTCTTGTTGAGGAATTTTTGACTCTGTTAATCTGCTCAGAATTAAGATTTTGCTTCGAAAGTGCGTTATATGGCAGAATCTAGCACAAAATACATCATATTCCGTGTTTTCAGAGTACTATTTGCAGTTTTACAAACTTTGGAATAAGTCGAAATCACGCTTTTTCGCGCAGATTTTCACAATCAAAAAGTCCATATATCTATTCAGGACCTCATAATATGTAGGAATCTATTGACAAAAACATCATATTTAGTGTTTTCAGAGCGCTATCTGCAGTTATATGAAACTTGAAATAAGTCAAAATTACCACATTCTGAGCAGTTTCAAAGTATCGCAAATCACATAAATCTATTCAATACAACATGATACGCATGGATCCGTTCTCAAATGCACAAAATTTTGCGTTTCCGGCAAGTTATCGGCGTTTTTTCTGAGTCTCGTTGAGAAATTTTTGACTCTGTAAATCTGCTCAGAAGTAAGATTTTGCTCCAAAAGTGCGTTATATGGCAGAATCTAGCACCAAATACATCATATTTCGTGTTCTTAGAGTGCTACTTGCAGTTTCACAAACTTTGGAATAAGTCGAAATCACGCTTTTCCGCGCAGATTTTCACAATCAAAGAGTTTATATTCCTATTCAGGACCTCATAATATATATGAATCTATTGACAAAAACATCATATTTCGTGTTTTCAGAGCGCTATCTGCAGTTATATGAAGTTTGAAATAAGTCAAAATTACCACATTCTGAGCAGTCTCAGAGTATCACAAATCACATAAATCTATCCAATACAACATGATAAGCATGAATCCGTCCTCAAATGCACAAAATTTTGCGTTTCCAGCAAGTTATCGGCGTTTTTTCTGAGTCTCGTTGAGAAATTTTTGACTCTGTCAATCTGCTCAGAAGCAAGATTCTGCTCCAAACGTGTGTTATATGGCAGAATCCAGCACCAAATACATCATATTTTGTGTTTATAGAGTGCTTTTTGCAGTTTTACAAACTTTGGAATAGGTCGAAATCACGCTTTCCCGCGCAGATTTTCACAATCAAAAAGTTCATATTCCTATTCAGGACCTCATAATATTTATGAATCTATTGACAAAAACATCATATTACGTGTTTTCAGAGCGCTATCTGCAGTTATATGAAGTTTGAAATAAGTCAAAATTACCACATTCTGAGCAGTTTCAAAGTATCGCAAATCACATAGATCTATCCAATACAACATAATACGCATGAACCCGTCCTTAAATGCACAAAATTTTGCGTTTCTAGCAAGTAATCGGCGTTCTATCTGAATCTCGTTGAGAAATTTTTGACCCTGTAAATCTGCTCAGAACCAAGATTTTGCTTCAAAAGTGCGTTATATGGCAGAATCTAGCACCAAATACATCATTTTTCGTGTTTTTAGAGTGCTATTTGCAGTTTCACAAACTTTAAGATAAGTCGGAATCACGCTTTTCCGCGGAGATTTTTACATTCAAAAAGTTCATATTCCTATTCAGGACCTCATAATATGTATGAATCTATTGACAAGAACATCATATCTCGTGTTTTCAGAGCGCTATCTGCAGTTATATGAAGTTTGAAATAAGTCAAAGCTACCACATTCTGAGCAGTTTCAAAGTATCGCAAATCACATAAATCTATCCAATACAACATAATACGCATGAATCCGTCCTCAGATGCACAAAATTTTGCGTTTCCTGCAAGTTATCGGCGTTTTTTCTGAGTCTCGTTGAGAAATTTTTGACTCTGTAAATCTGCTCAGAAGTAAGATTTTGCTCCAAAAGTGCGTTATATGGCAGAATCTAGCACCAAATACATCATATTTCGTGTTCTTAGAGTGCTACTTGCAGTTTCACAAACTTTGGAATAAGTCGAAATCACGCTTTTCCGCGCAGATTTTCACAATCAAAGAGTTTATATTCCTATTCAGGACCTCATAATATATATGAATCTATTGACAAAAACATCAAATTTCGTGTTTTCAGAGCGCTATCTGCAGTTATATGAAGTTTGAAATAAGTCAAAATTACCACATTCTGAGCAGTCTCAGAGTATCACAAATCACATAAATCTATCCAATACAACATGATAAGCATGAATCCGTCCTCAAATGCACAAAATTTTGCGTTTCCAGCAAGTTATCGGCGTTTTTTCTGAGTCTCGTTGAGAAATTTTTGACTCTGTCAATCTGCTCAGAAGCAAGATTCTGCTCCAAACGTGTGTTATATGGCAGAATCCAGCACCAAATACATCATATTTTGTGTTTATAGAGTGCTTTTTGCAGTTTTACAAACTTTGGAATAGGTCGAAATCACGCTTTCCCGCGCAGATTTTCACAATCAAAAAGTTCATATTCCTATTCAGGACCTCATAATATTTATGAATCTATTGACAAAAACATCATATTACGTGTTTTCAGAGCGCTATCTGCAGTTATATGAAGTTTGAAATAAGTCAAAATTACCACATTCTGAGCAGTTTCAAAGTATCGCAAATCACATAGATCTATCCAATACAACATAATACGCATGAACCCGTCCTTAAATGCACAACATTTTGCGTTTCTAGCAAGTAATCGGCGTTCTATCTGAGTCTCGTTGAGAAATTTTTGACCCTGTAAATCTGCTCAGAACCAAGATTTTGCTTCAAAAGTGCGTTATATGGCAGAATCTAGCACCAAATACATCATTTTTCGTGTTTTTAGAGTGCTATTTGCAGTTTCACAAACTTTAAGATAAGTCGGAATCACGCTTTTCCGCGGAGATTTTTACATTCAAAAAGTTCATATTCCTATTCAGGACCTCATAATATGTATGAATCTATTGACAAGAACATCATATCTCGTGTTTTCAGAGCGCTATCTGCAGTTATATGAAGTTTGAAATAAGTCAAAGCTACCACATTCTGAGCAGTTTCAAAGTATCGCAAATCACATAAATCTATCCAATACAACATAATACGCATGAATCCGTCCTCAGATGCACAAAATTTTGCGTTTCCTGCAAGTTATCGGCGTTTTTTCTGAGTCTCGTTGAGAAATTTTTGACTCTGTAAATCTGCTCAGAAGCAAGATTCTGCTTCAAAAGTGCGTTATATGGCAGAATCTAGCACCAAATACATCATATTTCGTGTTCTTAGAGTGCTACTTGCAGTTTCACAAACTTTGGAATAAGTCGAAATCACGCTTTTCCGCGCGGATTTTCACAATCAAAGAGTTTATATTCCTATTCAGGACCTCATAATATATATGAATCTATTGACAAAAACATCATATTTCGTGTTTTCAGAGCGCTATCTGCAGTTATATGAAGTTTGAAATGAGTCAAAATTACCACATTCTGATCAGTTTCAAAGTATCGCAAATCACATAAATCTATTCAATACAACATAATACGCATGAATCCGTCAAAAATGCACAAAATTTTGCGTTTCCAGCAAGTTATCGGCGTTTTTTCTGAGTCTTGTTGAGGAATTTTTGACTCTGTTAATCTGCTCAGAATTAAGATTTTGCTTCGAAAGTGCGTTATATGGCAGAATCTAGCACAAAATACATCATATTCCGTGTTTTCAGAGTACTATTTGCAGTTTTACAAACTTTGGAATAAGTCGAAATCACGCTTTTTCGCGCAGATTTTCACAATCAAAAAGTCCATATATCTATTCAGGACCTCATAATATGTAGGAATCTATTGACAAAAACATCATATTTCGTGTTTTCAGAGCGCTATCTGCAGTTATATGAAACTTGAAATAAGTCAAAATTACCACATTCTGAGCAGTTTCAAAGTATCGCAAATCACATAAATCTATTCAATACAACATGATACGCATGGATCCGTTCTCAAATGCACAAAATTTTGCGTTTCCGGCAAGTTATCGGCGTTTTTTCTGAGTCTCGTTGAGAAATTTTTGACTCTGTAAATTTGCTCAGAAGTAAGATTTTGCTCCAAAAGTGCGTTATATGGCAGAATCTAGCACCAAATACATCATATTTCGTGTTCTTAGAGTGCTACTTGCAGTTTCACAAACTTTGGAATAAGTCGAAATCACGCTTTTCCGCGCAGATTTTCACAATCAAAGAGTTTATATTCCTATTCAGGACCTCATAATATATATGAATCTATTGACAAAAACATCATATTTCGTGTTTTCAGAGCGCTATCTGCAGTTATATGAAGTTTGAAATAAGTCAAAATTACCACATTCTGAGCAGTCTCAGAGTATCACAAATCACATAAATCTATCCAATACAACATGATAAGCATGAATCCGTCCTCAAATGCACAAAATTTTGCGTTTCCAGCAAGTTATCGGCGTTTTTTCTGAGTCTCGTTGAGAAATTTTTGACTCTGTCAATCTGCTCAGAAGCAAGATTTTGCTCCAAACGTGCGTTATATGGCAGAATCCAGCACCAAATACATCATATTTTGTGTTTATAAAGTGCTTTTTGCAGTTTTACAAACTTTGGAATAGGTCGAAATCACGCTTTCCCGCGCAGATTTTCACAATCAAAAAGTTCATATTCCTATTCAGGACCTCATAATATTTATGAATCTATTGACAAAAACATCATATTACGTGTTTTCAGAGCGCTATCTGCAGTTATATGAGGTTTGAAATAAGTCAAAATTACCACATTCTGAGCAGTTTCAAAGTATCGCAAATCACATAGATCTATCCAATACAACATAATACGCATGAACCCGTCCTTAAATGCACAAAATTTTGCGTTTCTAGCAAGTTATCGGCGTTTTATCTGAGTCTCGTTGAGAAATTTTTGACCCTGTAAATCTGCTCAGAAGCAAGATTTTGCTTCAAAAGTGCGTTATATGGCAGAATCTAGCACCAAATACATCATTTTTCGTGTTTTTAGAGTGCTATTTGCAGTTTCACAAACTTTAAGATAAGTCGGAATCACGCTGTTTCGCGGAGATTTTTACATTCAAAAAGTTCATATTCCTATTCAGGACCTCATAATATGTATGAATCTATTGACAAGAACATCATATCTCGTGTTTTCAGAGCGCTATCTGCAGTTATATGAAGTTTGAAATAAGTCAAAGCTACCACATTCTGAGCAGTTTCAAAGTATCGCAAATCACATAAATCTATCCAATACAACATAATACGCATGAATCCGTCCTCAGATGCACAAAATTTTGCGTTTCCTGCAAGTTATCGGCGTTTTTTCTGAGTCTCGTTGAGAAATTTTTGACTCTGTAAATTTGCTCAGAAGCAAGATTCTGCCTCAAAAGTGCGTTATATGGCAGAATCTAGCACCAAATACATCATATTTCGTGTTCTTAGAGTGCTGCTTGCAGTTTCACAAACTTTGGAATAAGTCGAAATCACGCTTTTCCGCGCAGATTTTCACAATCAAAGAGTTTATATTCCTATTCAGGACCTCATAATATATATGAATCTATTGACAAAAACATCATATTTCGTGTTTTCAGAGCGCTATCTGCAGTTATATGAAGTTTGAAATGAGTCAAAATTACCACATTCTGATCAGTTTTAAAGTATCGCAAATCACATAAATCTATTCAATACAACATAATACGCATGAATCCGTCAAAAATGCGCAAAATTTTGCGTTTCCAGCAAGTTATCGGCGTTTTTTCTGAGTCTTGTTGAGGAATTTTTGACTCTGTAAATCTGCTCAGAAGCAAGATTTTGCTTCGAAAGTGCGTTATATGGCAGAATCTAGCACAAAATACATCATATTCCGTGTTTCCAGAGTACTATTTGCAGTTTTACAAACTTTGGAATAAGTCGAAATCACGCTTTTTCGCGCAGATTTTCACAATCAAAAAGTCCATATATCTATTCAGGACCTCATAATATGTAGGAATCTATTGACAAAAACATCATATTTCGTGTTTTCAGAGCGCTATCTGCAGTTATATGAAGTTTGAAATAAGTCAAAATTACCACATTCTGAGCAGTCTCAGAGTATCACAAATCACATAAATCTATCCAATACAACATGATAAGCATGAATCCGTCCTCAAATGCACAAAATTTTGCGTTTCCAGCAAGTTATCGGCGTTTTTTCTGAGTCTCGTTGAGAAATTTTTGACTCTGTCAATCTGCTCAGAAGCAAGATTTTGCTCCAAACGTGCGTTATATGGCAGAATCCAGCACCAAATACATCATATTTTGTGTTTATAGAGTGCTTTTTGCAGTTTTACAAACTTTGGAATAGGTCGAAATCACGCTTTCCCGCGCAGATTTTCACAATCAAAAAGTTCATATTCCTATTCAGGACCTCATAATATTTATGAATCTATTGACAAAAACATCATATTACATGTTTTCAGAGCGCTATCTGCAGTTATATGAAGTTTGAAATAAGTCAAAATTACCACATTCTGAGCAGTTTCAAAGTATCGCAAATCACATAGATCTATCCAATACAACATAATACGCATGAACCCGTCCTCAAATGCACAAAATTTTGCGTTTCTAGCAAGTTATCGGCGTTTTATCTGAGTCTCGTTGAGAAATTTTTGACCCTGTAAATCTGCTCAGAAGCAAGATTTTGCTTCAAAAGTGCGTTATATGGCAGAATCTAGCACCAAATACATCATTTTTCGTGTTTTTAGAGTGCTATTTGCAGTTTCACAAACTTTAAGATAAGTCGGAATCACGCTTTTCCGCGGAGATTTTTACATTCAAAAAGTTCATATTCCTATTCAGGACCTCATAATATGTATGAATCTATTGACAAGAACATCATATCTCGTGTTTTCAGAGCGCTATCTGCAGTTATATGAAGTTTGAAATAAGTCAAAGCTACCACATTCTGAGCAGTTTCAAAGTATCGCAAATCACATAAATCTATCCAATACAACATAATACGCATGAATCCGTCCTCAGATGCACAAAATTTTGCGTTTCCTGCAAGTTATCGGCGTTTTTTCTGAGTCTCGTTGAGAAATTTTTGACTCTGTAAATCTGCTCAGAAGCAAGATTCTGCTTCAAAAGTGCGTTATATGGCAGAATCTAGCACCAAATACATCATATTTCGTGTTCTTAGAGTGCTACTTGCAGTTTCACAAACTTTGGAATAAGTCGAAATCACGCTTTTCCGCGCAGATTTTCACAATCAAAGAGTTTATATTCCTATTCAGGACCTCATAATATATATGAATCTATTGACAAAAGCATCATATTTCGTGTTTTCAGAGCGCTATCTGCAGTTATATGAAGTTTGAAATGAGTCAAAATTACCACATTCTGATCAGTTTCAAAGTATCGCAAATCACATAAATCTATTCAATACAACATAATACGCATGAATCCGTCAAAAATGCACAAAATTTTGCGTTTCCAGCAAGTTATCGGCGTTTTTTCTGAGTCTTGTTGAGGAATTTTTGACTCTGTTAATCTGCTCAGAATTAAGATTTTGCTTCGAAAGTGCGTTATATGGCAGAATCTAGCACAAAATACATCATATTCCGTGTTTTCAGAGTACTATTTGCAGTTTTACAAACTTTGGAATAAGTCGAAATCACGCTTTTTCGCGCAGATTTTCACAATCAAAAAGTCCATATATCTATTCAGGACCTCATAATATGTAGGAATCTATTGACAAAAACATCATATTTAGTGTTTTCAGAGCGCTATCTGCAGTTATATGAAACTTGAAATAAGTCAAAATTACCACATTCTGAGCAGTTTCAAAGTATCGCAAATCACATAAATCTATTCAATACAACATGATACGCATGGATCCGTTCTCAAATGCACAAAATTTTGCGTTTCCGGCAAGTTATCGGCGTTTTTCTGAGTCTCGTTGAGAAATTTTTGACTCTGTAAATCTGCTCAGAAGTAAGATTTTGCTCCAAAAGTGCGTTATATGGCAGAATCTAGCACCAAATACATCATATTTCGTGTTCTTAGAGTGCTACTTGCAGTTTCACAAACTTTGGAATAAGTCGAAATCACGCTTTTCCGCGCAGATTTTCACAATCAAAGAGTTTATATTCCTATTCAGGACCTCATAATATATATGAATCTATTGACAAAAACATCATATTTCGTGTTTTCAGAGCGCTATCTGCAGTTATATGAAGTTTGAAATAAGTCAAAATTACCACATTCTGAGCAGTCTCAGAGTATCACAAATCACATAAATCTATCCAATACAACATGATAAGCATGAATCCGTCCTCAAATGCACAAAATTTTGCGTTTCCAGCAAGTTATCGGCGTTTTTTCTGAGTCTCGTTGAGAAATTTTTGACTCTGTCAATCTGCTCAGAAGCAAGATTCTGCTCCAAACGTGTGTTATATGGCAGAATCCAGCACCAAATACATCATATTTTGTGTTTATAGAGTGCTTTTTGCAGTTTTACAAACTTTGGAATAGGTCGAAATCACGCTTTCCCGCGCAGATTTTCACAATCAAAAAGTTCATATTCCTATTCAGGACCTCATAATATTTATGAATCTATTGACAAAAACATCATATTACGTGTTTTCAGAGCGCTATCTGCAGTTATATGAAGTTTGAAATAAGTCAAAATTACCACATTCTGAGCAGTTTCAAAGTATCGCAAATCACATAGATCTATCCAATACAACATAATACGCATGAACCCGTCCTTAAATGCACAAAATTTTGCGTTTCTAGCAAGTAATCGGCGTTCTATCTGAATCTCGTTGAGAAATTTTTGACCCTGTAAATCTGCTCAGAACCAAGATTTTGCTTCAAAAGTGCGTTATATGGCAGAATCTAGCACCAAATACATCATTTTTCGTGTTTTTAGAGTGCTATTTGCAGTTTCACAAACTTTAAGATAAGTCGGAATCACGCTTTTCCGCGGAGATTTTTACATTCAAAAAGTTCATATTCCTATTCAGGACCTCATAATATGTATGAATCTATTGACAAGAACATCATATCTCGTGTTTTCAGAGCGCTATCTGCAGTTATATGAAGTTTGAAATAAGTCAAAGCTACCACATTCTGAGCAGTTTCAAAGTATCGCAAATCACATAAATCTATCCAATACAACATAATACGCATGAATCCGTCCTCAGATGCACAAAATTTTGCGTTTCCTGCAAGTTATCGGCGTTTTTTCTGAGTCTCGTTGAGAAATTTTTGACTCTGTAAATCTGCTCAGAAGTAAGATTTTGCTCCAAAAGTGCGTTATATGGCAGAATCTAGCACCAAATACATCATATTTCGTGTTCTTAGAGTGCTACTTGCAGTTTCACAAACTTTGGAATAAGTCGAAATCACGCTTTTCCGCGCAGATTTTCACAATCAAAGAGTTTATATTCCTATTCAGGACCTCATAATATATATGAATCTATTGACAAAAACATCAAATTTCGTGTTTTCAGAGCGCTATCTGCAGTTATATGAAGTTTGAAATAAGTCAAAATTACCACATTCTGAGCAGTCTCAGAGTATCACAAATCACATAAATCTATCCAATACAACATGATAAGCATGAATCCGTCCTCAAATGCACAAAATTTTGCGTTTCCAGCAAGTTATCGGCGTTTTTTTCTGAGTCTCGTTGAGAAATTTTTGACTCTGTCAATCTGCTCAGAAGCAAGATTCTGCTCCAAACGTGTGTTATATGGCAGAATCCAGCACCAAATACATCATATTTTGTGTTTATAGAGTGCTTTTTGCCGTTTTACAAACTTTGGAATAGGTCGAAATCACGCTTTCCCGCGCAGATTTTCACAATCAAAAAGTTCATATTCCTATTCAGGACCTCATAATATTTATGAATCTATTGACAAAAACATCATATTACGTGTTTTCAGAGCGCTATCTGCAGTTATATGAAGTTTGAAATAAGTCAAAATTACCACATTCTGAGCAGTTTCAAAGTATCGCAAATCACATAGATCTATCCAATACAACATAATACGCATGAACCCGTCCTTAAATGCACAACATTTTGCGTTTCTAGCAAGTAATCGGCGTTCTATCTGAGTCTCGTTGAGAAATTTTTGACCCTGTAAATCTGCTCAGAACCAAGATTTTGCTTCAAAAGTGCGTTATATGGCAGAATCTAGCACCAAATACATCATTTTTCGTGTTTTTAGAGTGCTATTTGCAGTTTCACAAACTTTAAGATAAGTCGGAATCACGCTTTTCCGCGGAGATTTTTACATTCAAAAAGTTCATATTCCTATTCAGGACCTCATAATATGTATGAATCTATTGACAAGAACATCATATCTCGTGTTTTCAGAGCGCTATCTGCAGTTATATGAAGTTTGAAATAAGTCAAAGCTACCACATTCTGAGCAGTTTCAAAGTATCGCAAATCACATAAATCTATCCAATACAACATAATACGCATGAATCCGTCCTCAGATGCACAAAATTTTGCGTTTCCTGCAAGTTATCGGCGTTTTTTCTGAGTCTCGTTGAGAAATTTTTGACTCTGTAAATCTGCTCAGAAGCAAGATTCTGCTTCAAAAGTGCGTTATATGGCAGAATCTAGCACCAAATACATCATATTTCGTGTTCTTAGAGTGCTACTTGCAGTTTCACAAACTTTGGAATAAGTCGAAATCACGCTTTTCCGCGCAGATTTTCACAATCAAAGAGTTTATATTCCTATTCAGGACCTCATAATATATATGAATCTATTGACAAAAACATCATATTTCGTGTTTTCAGAGCGCTATCTGCAGTTATATGAAGTTTGAAATGAGTCAAAATTACCACATTCTGATCAGTTTCAAAGTATCGCAAATCACATAAATCTATTCAATACAACATAATACGCATGAATCCGTCAAAAATGCACAAAATTTTGCGTTTCTAGCAAGTTATCGGCGTTTTTTTCTGAGTCTTGTTGAGGAATTTTTGACTCTGTAAATCTGCTCAGAAGCAAGATTTTGCTTCGAAAGTGCGTTATATGGCAGAATCTAGCACAAAATACATCATATTCCGTGTTTTCAGAGTACTATTTGCGGTTTTACAAACTTTGGAATAAGTCGAAATCACGCTTTTTCGCGCAGATTTTCACAATCAAAAAGTCCATATATCTATTCAGGACCTCATAATATGTAGGAATCTATTGACAAAAACATCATATTTCGTGTTTTCAGAGCGCTATCTGCAGTTATATGAAACTTGAAATAAGTCAAAATTACCACATTCTGAGCAGTTTCAAAGTATCGCAAATCACATAAATCTATTCAATACAACATGATACGCATGGATCCGTTCTCAAATGCACAAAATTTTGCGTTTCTGGCAAGTTATCGGCGTTTTTTCTGAGTCCCGTTGAGAAATTTTTGACTCTGTAAATCTGCTCAGAAGTAAGATTTTGCTCCAAAAGTGCGTTATATGGCAGAATCTAACACCAAATACATCATATTTCGTGTTCTTAGAGTGCTACTTGCAGTTTCACAAACTTTGGAATAAGTCGAAATCACGCTTTTCCGCGCAGATTTTCACAATCAAAGAGTTTATATTCCTATTCAAGACCTCATAATATATATGAATCTATTGACAAAAACATCATATTTCGTGTTTTCAGAGCGCTATCTGCAGTTATATGAAGTTTGAAATAAGTCAAAATTACCACATTCTGAGCAGTCTCAGAGTATCACAAATCACATAAATCTATCCAATACAACATGATAAGCATGAATCCGTCCTCAAATGCACAAAATTTTGCGTTTCCAGCAAGTTATCGGCGTTTTTTCTGAGTCTCGTTGAGAAATTTTTGACTCTGTCAATCTGCTCAGAAGCAAGATTTTGCTCCAAACATGCGTTATATGGCAGAATCCAGCACCAAATACATCATATTTTGTGTTTATAAAGTGCTTTTTGCAGTTTTACAAACTTTGGAATAGGTCGAAATCACGCTTTCACGCGCAGATTTTCACAATCAAAAAGTTCATATTCCTATTCAGGACCTCATAATATTTATGAATCTATTGACAAAAACATCATATTACGTGTTTTCAGAGCGCTATCTGCAGTTATATGAGGTTTGAAATAAGTCAAAATTACCACATTCTGAGCAGTTTCAAAGTATCGCAAATCACATAGATCTATCCAATACAACATAATACGCATGAACCCGTCCTTAAATGCACAAAATTTTGCGTTTCTAGCAAGTTATCGGCGTTTTATCTGAGTCTCGTTGAGAAATTTTTGACCCTGTAAATCTGCTCAGAAGCAAGATTTTGCTTCAAAAGTGCGTTATATGGCAGAATCTAGCACCAAATACATCATTTTTCGTGTTCTTAGAGTGCTATTTGCAGTTCCACAAACTTTAAGATAAGTCGGAATCACGCTTTTCCGCGGAGATCTTTACATTCAAAAAGTTAATATTCCTATTCAGGACCTCATAATATGTATGAATCTATTGACAAAAACATCATATCTCGTGTTTTCAGAGCGCTATCTGCAGTTATATGAAGTTTGAAATAAGTCAAAGCTACCACATTCTGAGCAGTTTCAAAGTATCGCAAATCACATAAATCTATCCAATACAACATAATACGCATGAATCCGTCCTCAGATGCACAAAATTTTGCGTTTCCTGCAAGTTATCGGCGTTTTTTCTGAGTCTCGTTGAGAAATTTTTGACTCTGTAAATCTGCTCAGAAGCAAGATTCTGCTTCAAAAGTGCGTTATATGGCAGAATCTAGCACCAAATACATCATATTTCGTGTTCTTAGAGTGCTACTTGCAGTTTCACAAACTTTGGAATAAGTCGAAATCACGCTTTTCCGCGCGGATTTTCACAATCAAAGAGTTTATATTCCTATTCAGGACCTCATAATATATATGAATCTATTGACAAAAACATCATATTTCGTGTTTTCAGAGCGCTATCTGCAGTTATATGAAGTTTGAAATGAGTCAAAATTACCACATTCTGATCAGTTTCAAAGTATCGCAAATCACATAAATCTATTCAATACAACATAATACGCATGAATCCGTCAAAAATGCACAAAATTTTGCGTTTCCAGCAAGTTATCGGCGTTTTTTCTGAGTCTTGTTGAGGAATTTTTGACTCTGTTAATCTGCTCAGAATTAAGATTTTGCTTCGAAAGTGCGTTATATGGCAGAATCTAGCACAAAATACATCATATTCCGTGTTTTCAGAGTACTATTTGCAGTTTTACAAACTTTGGAATAAGTCGAAATCACGCTTTTTCGCGCAGATTTTCACAATCAAAAAGTCCATATATCTATTCAGGACCTCATAATATGTAGGAATCTATTGACAAAAACATCATATTTCGTGTTTTCAGAGCGCTATCTGCAGTTATATGAAACTTGAAATAAGTCAAAATTACCACATTCTGAGCAGTTTCAAAGTATCGCAAATCACATAAATCTATTCAATACAACATGATACGCATGGATCCGTTCTCAAATGCACAAAATTTTGCGTTTCCGGCAAGTTATCGGCGTTTTTTCTGAGTCTCGTTGAGAAATTTTTGACTCTGTAAATTTGCTCAGAAGTAAGATTTTGCTCCAAAAGTGCGTTATATGGCAGAATCTAGCACCAAATACATCATATTTCGTGTTCTTAGAGTGCTACTTGCAGTTTCACAAACTTTGGAATAAGTCGAAATCACGCTTTTCCGCGCAGATTTTCACAATCAAAGAGTTTATATTCCTATTCAGGACCTCATAATATATATGAATCTATTGACAAAAACATCATATTTCGTGTTTTCAGAGCGCTATCTGCAGTTATATGAAGTTTGAAATAAGTCAAAATTACCACATTCTGAGCAGTCTCAGAGTATCACAAATCACATAAATCTATCCAATACAACATGATAAGCATGAATCCGTCCTCAAATGCACAAAATTTTGCGTTTCCAGCAAGTTATCGGCGTTTTTTCTGAGTCTCGTTGAGAAATTTTTGACTCTGTCAATCTGCTCAGAAGCAAGATTTTGCTCCAAACGTGCGTTATATGGCAGAATCCAGCACCAAATACATCATATTTTGTGTTTATAAAGTGCTTTTTGCAGTTTTACAAACTTTGGAATAGGTCGAAATCACGCTTTCCCGCGCAGATTTTCACAATCAAAAAGTTCATATTCCTATTCAGGACCTCATAATATTTATGAATCTATTGACAAAAAACATCATATTACGTGTTTTCAGAGCGCTATCTGCAGTTATATGAGGTTTGAAATAAGTCAAAATTACCACATTCTGAGCAGTTTCAAAGTATCGCAAATCACATAGATCTATCCAATACAACATAATACGCATGAACCCGTCCTTAAATGCACAAAATTTTGCGTTTCTAGCAAGTTATCGGCGTTTTATCTGAGTCTCGTTGAGAAATTTTTGACCCTGTAAATCTGCTCAGAAGCAAGATTTTGCTTCAAAAGTGCGTTATATGGCAGAATCTAGCACCAAATACATCATTTTTCGTGTTTTTAGAGTGCTATTTGCAGTTCCACAAACTTTAAGATAAGTCGGAATCACGCTTTTCCGCGGAGATCTTTACATTCAAAAAGTTCATATTCCTATTCAGGACCTCATAATATGTATGAATCTATTGACAAGAACATCATATCTCGTGTTTTCAGAGCGCTATCTGCAGTTATATGAAGTTTGAAATAAGTCAAAGCTACCACATTCTGAGCAGTTTCAAAGTATCGCAAATCACATAAATCTATCCAATACAACATAATACGCATGAATCCGTCCTCAGATGCACAAAATTTTGCGTTTCCTGCAAGTTATCGGCGTTTTTTCTGAGTCTCGTTGAGAAATTTTTGACTCTGTAAATCTGCTCAGAAGTAAGATTTTGCTCCAAAAGTGCGTTATATGGCAGAATCTAGCACCAAATACATCATATTTCGTGTTCTTAGAGTGCTACTTGCAGTTTCACAAACTTTGGAATAAGTCGAAATCACGCTTTTCCGCGCAGATTTTCACAATCAAAGAGTTTATATTCCTATTCAGGACCTCATAATATATATGAATCTATTGACAAAAACATCATATTTCGTGTTTTCAGAGCGCTATCTGCAGTTATATGAAGTTTGAAATAAGTCAAAATTACCACATTCTGAGCAGTCTCAGAGTATCACAAATCACATAAATCTATCCAATACAACATGATAAGCATGAATCCGTCCTCAAATGCACAAAATTTTGCGTTTCCAGCAAGTTATCGGCGTTTTTTCTGAGTCTCGTTGAGAAATTTTTGACTCTGTCAATCTGCTCAGAAGCAAGATTCTGCTCCAAACGTGCGTTATATGGCAGAATCCAGCACCAAATACATCATATTCTGTGTTTATAGAGTGCTTTTTGCAGTTTTACAAACTTTGGAATAGGTCGAAATCACGCTTTCCCGCGCAGATTTTCACAATCAAAAAGTTCATATTCCTATTCAGGACCTCATAATATTTATGAATCTATTGACAAAAACATCATATTACGTGTTTTCAGAGCGCTATCTGCAGTTATATGAAGTTTGAAATAAGTCAAAATTACCACATTCTGAGCAGTTTCAAAGTATCGCAAATCACATAGATCTATCCAATACAACATAATACGCATGAACCCGTCCTTAAATGCACAAAATTTTGCGTTTCTAGCAAGTAATCGGCGTTCTATCTGAGTCT